>JXSR01S007708.1:0-13455 GCA_000969725.1 Ophiothrix spiculata
GTGATATCCGCAATATCCAACATAGGGTCTTTCAAAACTGACTTTTAGTCAAAAATAGGGTCTACGGAACTTACTCTTCCCCAAATCGAGGTCTCAGGAACTGCTTTTTCCCCATAAAAATATGAATGTTTGAGCTGAAAATTGCGCAAAAATAGATTGAAAACTTAATAAAACAACACTATTGAGTCATTTTCTTTCAAAATGCGGGTCTTCAGAACTTAAGTAATCTTGAAGTGGGCATCTTGGGGACCAGAAGAGGCGACTTGAAAAGGGAGTATTGAGGGTGGCGCATACCCATACCTTCCGTCAATGTAAGTGACCCTGCCCATGATGAAACATAATATTACTACCACTGCTGGCCCCAGTTTTAGATTGCACGATATTTCACCTCTAGGTGACATCAGTTTGGTTAGCCACTTATTGTCCAATTTTAGTTCATGTACTCCCATGCCTGTTTATTCAGGATTCTACTGTAAATAATGTGGTAGAAAACACAAAAGATTGGTGTGAAATTAACTCTATTACCTTGTTGATTGGTTGTATGAAGGTGTTTTATTAGACTGATCACATTATTGTATCCAAATTGATATGAGATCATTGTGGTCATACTTTAAAATTTAAGTGATTTTCAATAATTGTGTCCGTTCATCTGTATACAACCGTAAATGCAGCAAACACCAGTTTGCGCCAGAGGTGAAAACACATGCTAAGGTCATAATTTGCAGGAATTGCTTGTTTTCCCGTAGATTTGCAATCTCTACATGCTTACTTTCAAACATTGGCTAAATTTCATTTCAAGAAAATGATTGGAAATATGAAATATATCATATGTAGAAACTGATCTTTGAACATGTTTTTTTCATTTCACCTTTTACTCCCTCACAAGGTTAGACGGATCATAAGGGTGCACCATTTGATTCTCAGGGGGGGGGGCATGGAAGTTTTTTTGAAGAAAAAAACTTCACCGCCAAGGGCGGCGGAAAAAAAATCTTGACCCAAAGATTAGTAAGAAAAAAACAACAACTTTACCCAAATACTTAAAGGTAAAGAAAAACATTAAACAAAATAAAAAAATCTTTCGGGAAAAAAAAAACTCACCGCCTTTGGCCGCTAACACCCCCCCCCCACCCCCCGATTGACATGATCCAAACTTCCATGCCCCCCTGAAAATCAAATGGCACGCTCCTAACTTGACTTGTGGAAACTGAGTGGAGTTTAATGAGGTGTCATTTTAATCCTTATAAAATCGTCTTTGCAAATGTTACAAAAAAGTGAAAATGATAACAGGCTAGTTCGAGATGAATGATCGCAATTGTGTGGTTTTCTATGCCATTACAATAATATAGTTTTGCAGCCATTTTGGAGATATTTGTTCATATTTTAATATAATTTGTTCATGTTATTGTTTATAGGTCTATATTTTTGCAATGTACTATATGAATGAAGTATTTTGAATCTAATTTTTTAAATGAATATTAATATTAAAAATAGTCTTGGGAATTCATGAAACCCCATCATTGTTATGCTATTTTTCATGAATGTCATCGAGAAACTGGTATAAGACATAAGAATTTATTTCTTCCACACATGCAAATTTACAGTAACAACAGATTAAAAAGTAGTACAATCAACTGTATATTCAACATCGTGGAGGAGGACTGGGAAATAAGCATTAAGCCTGTCGGGTCCCAGACTCCAAATATCTAAATAAATTACACATGATAATTTTACTAGAAATCATAAATTCCGCATCCTGTCCTCTCATTCCACAATGCGATGGCCACAGAGTCAAAAGAAAGGACAGAATGTTTCGAAATAATTATTTAATTGTGATCATTTACATGTATTTATGCCATCCTCTCAATCCACAATGCGATGGCCACAGAGTAGAGAGAAAGGATGGAATGTTAAATGAAAGCTACTTCATCAATTAATTGATCATCAATGTCGTTTTATGAAAATATATTTACATATCGTATGGATCCTTTTCCATATTTGTGTAATCTGATATTAGAGATTTCTTGTAAGAATATTTAAACGATTTAATATTATCACTAGTTTTAATTTTCTTTGGTATGTTATTCCAGATCTTAACTCCTTGGTATGAAATTGATTTGTTACTAAATTCAAGTTTACTTTTAGGAAATTCAAAATTATTAGCATTTCTAGTGTCGTAATTATGGTTATTTGCATTAGTCTTAAAGATATTATTAAATGAATCAGGTAATAAGCTATGACTATATTTATACATGAATGTACCAATGTGCATTTTACAAAGATCCAAAACTTTAAGTTGATTATATTTTATAAAAAGTGGGTTAGATGGGCTCCTATATTCACTTTGACTAATAGCTCGTAAGGCTCTTTTCTGTATAATATGCAATTTATTTTTATCAGTTTTGTTTGCACTACTCCAAGAAGTTATCCCATAGTTAAAATGGGATACAATCATGGTGAAGTAAAGGCTTAACAGTGCAGATTCTGGAAGAAAATTTTTAACTTTGTACAAGATACCAATGCTACTTGAGCATTTTTTACAGAGTTCATTGATGTGATTTTTCCAGCTTATATTTTGATCTATAGTTACCCCTAAGAACTTAAAAGACTTCACATTATTTATTTCTGAATTATCAAGAGAAAGTTTAAAATTGTAATTTATTTTACTAGTTTTTTGATGAGTACCAAAGAGCATATAATTCGTTTTTTTAAGATTGAGAGAAAGTTTATTAGATTTGAACCATGTACTTAGTTTACTAATGCCATCACTCATAATATTATTAAGTACGCCAATGTCCTTATGAGAAGTTAATACACTAGTATCATCTGCATAAAGTATAAAAGACAAATCTGGAACAGAATTTGGAATATCATTAACATAAATGATAAATCCAAGTGGTCCGAGAATTGAGCCCTGTGGCATTCCAGTGTTAATAGGTCTTAACGTTGATTTGTGACAATTATATTCTGTACCAAATCATCTGGAACCACATGGAACTTCATTGAATTATTGAGATTTTTCACCATTAATTAATGGACATTAGTAACATGTCTTTATTTGCCAAAAGTTAACACTAATAGTTTACATGGAAAAAACAAAAAGTATACAACTTTGTAGCACTAGTGTTTTTGTGACACTTGTTGCATGCACAACATACTGTGGAATTGCTATGTTCAGTGCTTAGTGTTCCTTTAAGGGAGGTGGGAGCCTCATGATTTCTGAAAATTTATTTTGATCGTAACTTGAAAACTAATGAAGTAAACTATATAGAAGTATACATTTTTAGAAAGGGAATTTCACAAGGAATCTATTTAAAGCATGATATTCTTGATTTAAGAACTCACTTTTTAGTAACTCACCAAAAACATGTTATTTTGCCAACATATTTTGAAGAAGCCTATGAAAAATATTATTTGGCCAAAATATTCAAAAATTGGTATAAGTCATCTATATCGATGGTTCTAGGGAATTTATTCTCAATTGTTTGTTTAATCCAATAGTTTTGAAAATTTTGGTGTGAATAGACCAAAAATTCATTTTTTGTCAAAAAATATGATTTTTTGCAATTTTTTACCATTTTTGTGAAAACTAAGAAGTTAATCAAAAATCTGAGAAAATCCTCCCTGAAACACTCAATTTAGATGATTTTTACCTATTTTGAAAGATTTTTGCTAAATAACACTTTTTCTACGCTTGTTCGAAAATTTTTGGCAAAATAACTTGTTTTTGGTGAGTTTCTAAAAAGTGAGTTATTTGAATTTGATGCTAGAAATGGATTCCTTTTAAAATTTCCTTTCTAAAAATGAAACATTTATGTAGTTCACTTTATTAGTTTTCAAGTTATGATAAAAACAATGTTTTGGGATTGTGAGGCTCCGACTTCCCTTAAGAAGTCAAGTGCACTGAAACATCCAGACGACAATGGCCATGCCTCCTTACAAACAAATATCCCGCCGCAGTGTCAGAAGCGTGAACCCCAGCGGATTTAGAATAATATAATAAAGTGTGTCACTATAAGAGCACTTTTATTATTATTTGAATAAAGGTAAAAATATGAGTTTTGTAATTTTTTCAATATCAATGCGTCAATAGAAAGACACGTAAAATGTGCCCTAAATTTGCGTTTTCGAAATCCCTAGTCAATAAATTTAGTAGCTATTAATGGGGTTCATGCGTGAACTCCAGCGGATTTAGAATAATATAATAAAGTGTGTCACTATAAGAGCACTTTTATTATTATTTGAATAAAGGTAAAAATATGAGTTTTGTAATTTTTTCAATATCAATGCGTCAATAGAAAGACACGTAAAATGTGCCCTAAATTTGCGTTTTCGAAATCTCTAGCCCATATATTTAGTAGCTTCTTCTAAATCGCCATGATCCCGACCGGCCCCGCCTGAATACTTCAAGTGTCATTTGCTGATAACAAAAAAACATAACCACATGGGTGTCTGACCTCCCTGAACTGCCTATCTAAAGAATGTCAAAATATATTTGTCTTGTAAAGATAAATATACTTGGGTAAAAAGAATGTCCAAATTATCTATCAAATATCGTAACATTTCCTGTTGTATGAATTTTTTTTTTTTAAATTCCAAGAGTTGTTTTCAGTAGATTATATGAATTCTTTGTGTGAAATTCTTTTTTTTTAAATTCCAAGAGTGTTTCAGTACGTTATATGAATTTCTTGTATGAAAGTGCCAAATAAAACAATGAGAAAACAATTTAGAATAATATTTCATCTAAAAAAAGTTTTATTCCTCTTGCATTTAGTTATTATGGTGTCATTTGAAGTTTGATTTATCCTTCTTCTTGCTTATTTCCCCTCATTCATTTTTTTTACAGAATTAAATGAATAACATTTTATCACTAAATTTAACAAGGATCCAAATTTTTCTTGATCTTAATTTCATTTTCACACTGGTATACTACCTTTTCTGAAGTTGATTGAATTTTGTGCCAGGCATTCATGACCAAAAGAAGATATTGTGAATATCCCATCATGCATTGCTTCCTATGGGAAATTTTGAACGGCAAGTTAGTGATGAAACATACCCAAAATGCAAGATTACAACAATTAAATTTGATTTATGGGCATTTTATCACTAACTACTCGCATGATTTCCTATTCAGTATTGAAGTGTTACGTGTCATCCGATTATCACCCAGACAAGTGGATCACGCTTTCTTGTTTTTGAACCATGATCGAAATGATCATTACACAAAAGTACTACACTTACAGTTGTCAGGGTATGTGCGTGATTCAGTAACTGGGTGAGTTACGTAATCACTTCGATACTGAATACAAACCATCCCATAGGACGCAATGCATGATGGGATACACACAATCATATCTTCTCTTTTCATGACCAGTGGTGCAGTTGAACACACATCTCAAGTGCAATACCCCAGATTGCCCCCAATGGTAAAATTAGAACACCGATAACTGTGAATGCAAATAATACACTGTTTGCGCTCTAGTTTTCCTGTCTTCACAATTTTGTCTGGGGAATAGAGGAAAATTGTGGTTTGGTGTTGTTCCGCTTGCCATTCTTCACCATAGTTCACGGTATTGCCTGTAGTAGCAAATTTAGTTGTTTATCAGTTTGCTTTTCGACTTTAACACACATGAGGTGAAACCAAGTTGCGCCCCTCAAGCAAAATTTACTGTTAATGTTGAAGAAAAGCTAAACTTGTGAATCCTATTTCAGAAAACAGTCTAGACTGACTATCAACTCTAAACATTACACTTAGCATTGATCCGTTTTGGTAAGTGGTTTGGAATGAAGCGCTAGAACAGGTCAAAACATCCATGAATCTATCGGTTCAATGACACAGAAAATGCACCATTGGGCCAATGTCTTCATTTTGCGTTAGTAAAGGACCGCTGATTAGTTCCGTCATTCTCGTTAGACATGCTGTGATTTTGAAAAAAAGACGGAAAAATAAGAGATCCATTAGTAAAAATGTTGTCTTGAGAATATGATGATTTGTTAATGCCAGTGACCGCACAAATGTGTTTTGTCATTAATGAATCTGGCTGAATATGAGCAGGATTTCATTATTTTTTTGAATTTAACAAGGACACCAAGTTTTGCCTGAACTTTATTTCATTTCACACTGGTATAGGCATATACTACCTTTTCTAAACTTGATTGAATTTTGTGCTCGGCATTCATGACCAGGGGTGCAGTTGAACACACATCTTAAGTGCAATACCCCAGATTGCCCCCACTGGTAAAATTAGAACACCAATATAACTGTGAATGCCAATAATACACTGTTTGTGCTCTAGTTTTTCCTGTCTTCACAATTTTGTCTGGGGAATAGAGGAAAATTGTGGTTTGGTGTTGTTCCGCTTTCCATTCTTCTCCGTAGTTCACGGTATTGCCCGTAGTAGCAAATTTAGTTGTTTATCAGTTTGCTTTTCGACTTTACACACATGAGGTGAAACCAAGTTGCACCCCTCAAGCAAAATTGACTGTTATGTTTCAAGAAAAGCTAAACTTGTGAATCCCATTTCAGAAAACAGTCTAGACTGACTATAGACTCAAAACATTACACTTAGCATTGATCCGTTTTAGTAAGTGGTTTGGAATGAAGCGCGAGAACAGGTCAAAACATCCATGAATCTACCGGTTCAACGACACAGAAAATGCACCATTGGGCCAATGTCTTCATTTTGTGTTTGTAAAGGACCGCTGATTAGTTCCGTCATTCTAGTTAGACATGCTGTGATTTTGAAAAAAAGACAGAGAAAATAAGAGATCCATTAGTAAAAATGTTGTCTTGAGAATATGATGATTTGTTAATGCCACTGACCGCACAAATGCGTTTTGTCATTAATATATCTGGCTGAATATGAGCAGGATTTCATTAATGAATGTACTATGAATAAGATAGCATGGCACCACTATGATGAGTTTTGAGATTGCATTGTAAGGGTCATTAACTGTGCTAAGATAAAGATGTCATTAATACATTTGTCATTTATATGAATCCAGGATATATTCCTAGATTTAGTTTTATTTAGGTACTTAGTGTACCAGTTTGCCTAACTATCTTTTGGAAATTTGTGATTAACATTTAAGTCAGCTTGAAAGAAAAATGTAAAGAACAAGTTTGTGTTATTTAAGTTACAGGCATGTCTTAAAATACTTATCCATATTTTATTGACATTTTATATTTTTTAATGTTTAAGATAGGCAAAATCAGTGGATTATGGCAAAACACAGAATGTGATCATATATCCTACACCTTTGATGTGTTTGATTTTTCCACCCTGTTATCATAATGTGAAATGCAACCTTCAGAATTTTGATTTTGGAGTAATATCCCTACACTGATCGGCATTTCTTGTGCATTTTGCAGTATAAACTTGAGAATGCTACATCTTTTTATTCTACCCCTCCCGTTTATCCCACCATCTTAAGATACCCACCCCTTTAAACGCACAACAGTTCTGAATCTGGATCAAATTTTCAAGAATTTCTGACATAACATACTGTGGAATTGCTATGTTTTAAGAAGTCAAGTACAAACATTGAGCGTCATTTGCTGATAACAAAAATAGACCTGTCTGACCTCCCTGAACTGCCTATCTAAAGAATGTCGAAATATATTATTGTCTTATGAAGATAAATATACTTGGTTAAAAATAAATGTTCAAATTATCTATCAAATATCGTAACATTTCCTGTTGTATGAAATTCTTTAAAAAAAAAATCAAGAGTTATTTCAGTAGGTTATATGAATTTCTTGCATGAAATTGTCAAATAAAACAATGAGAAAACAAGGAAATTAAAATTTAGAATAATATTTCATCTAAAAACAGTTTTATTCCTCTTACATTTAGTTATTATGGTGTCATTTGAGGTTTGATTTTTCATTCATTTTTTACAAATTTAAATGTAAAATTCAACAACATATTATCACTAAATTTAACAAGGACACCAAGTTTTTCTTGAACTTTATTTCATTTCACACTGTTATACTACCTTTTCTAAAGTTGATTAAATTTTGTGCCAGGCATTCATGACTAGAAGAAGATATCGTGAGTATCCCATCATGCATTGCTTCCTATGGGAAATTTTGAACAGCATGTTAGTTAGTGATGAAACATACCCAAAATGCAAGATTACAACAATTAAATTTGATTTATGGGCATTTCATCACTAACCACTCTCATGATTTCCTATACAAACAATCCCTTAGGACGCAATGCATGATGGGATACTCACTATATCTTCTCTTTTCATGACCAGTGGTGCAATTGAACACACATCTCAAGTGCAATACCCCAGATTGCCCCCAATGGTAAAATTAGAACACCAATAACTGTGAATGCAAATAATACACTGTTTGTGCTCTAGTTTTTCCTGTCTTCACAATTTTGTCTGGGGAATAGAGGAAAATTGTGGTTTGGTGTTGTTCCGCTTGCCATTCTTCTCCATAGTTCACGGTATTGCCCGTAGTAGCAAATTTGGTTGTTTATCAGTTTGCTTTTCGACTTTAACACACATAAGGTGAAACCAAGTTGCACCCCTCAAGCAAAATTTACTGTTATGTTTAAAGAAAAGCTAAACTTGTGAATCCCATTTCAGAAAACAGTCTAGACTGACTATAAATTCTAAACATTACACTTAGCATTGATCCGTTTTAGTAAGTGGTTTGGAATGAAGCGCTAGAACAGGTCAAAACATCCATGAATCTACTAGTTCAACGACACAGAAAATGCACCATTGGGCCAATGTCTTCATTTTGTTTTTGTAAAGGACCGCTGATTAGTTCCGGCATTCTCGTTAGACATGCTGTGATTTTGAAAAAAAAAGACGGAAAAATAAGAGATCCATTAGTAAAAATGTTGTCTTGAGAATATGATGATTTGTTAATGCCACTGACCGCACAAATGCGTTTTGTCATTAATATATCAGCAGGATTTCATTAATGTATGTACTAGGAATAAAATAGAATGGCACCACCATGATGAGATTTGAGATTGCATTGTAAGGGTCATTAACTGCGTTAAGATAAAGATGTCATTAAGACATTTGTCATTTATATGAATCCAGGGTATATTCCTTAAGATTTAGTTTTATTTAGGAACTTAGTGTACCAGTTTGCCTAACTATCTTTTGGAAATTTGTGATTAACATTTAAGTCAGCTTAAAAGAAAAATGTAAAGAACAAGTTTGTGCTATATAAGTTACATGCATATCTTAAAATACTTATCCATATTTTATAGACATATTATACTTTTTAACATTTAGGATAGGCAAAATCAGTGGATTTTGGTAAAACACAGAAGTAATATACATGCAATTAATGTATCTGATCTTTTCCACCCCGCTATCATATTTTTGAATATTCAATTATTTGATTTTGAGTAAAATTCCTACTCTGAATACATCATCTTGTGTAGTTTGCAGTATAAACCTGAGAATGCACATCTCTCTATAGTCTATTTGGCCCATCCCCATATGTGACCTGTCATATCGAAAGGTACCTTAAGGGTCCCAAAATCAAAATTGATCTCATCTGAAAGATTATAGTTTTAAGCTTTAAAATGACACTTTGCCTTTGGTTATTGGATGTTCGATTGCAAAGTTACATCCAAATTGGTAAAATGCATCGGGCTGATTCAGAAAACTAAAGTTCTGAGAATATTAAGTTTAAAGATTCTTTACTGGTAAAACTTGAATGGAGAAAGGATTTTTATCTTGGTTTTTAACACATTTGTCTTATGTTTGGGATGTTGGAACCTGATTAATATGATAAAATACATGTCAAAGGTAACGTTTCTGATGAAATTAGAAATTTGACTTTGGATGTGATTTTTGACTATGCTCAGCTTCAATATCCCGAATCTCATAATTCACTTTGCCGACCTACCTTTCAATATGACGGGTCACATATATCCAACCATCTACAACAATTCTGAATCTGGATACAAGCTTACAAAGAATCTTTGATGAGGAGAAGGGGGCCCTTTTATATTTTGCTATGCAATTTATGTAGACCATTAGTGCCTCTCAATCCCTTCAAAATGTTTCTTAAGTAATTACAAGATTTCTTATTCTTTCACATGTATTAATTTAAACGATTTTTACAAAAATGAAAAATAAAATAAAAGAGTTTTCCAATAGATGATGAGACTGGGACATGAAACATTTTATTTGTTGAGCATGTTGAGAGACTGCCAATTTAACAATGAACAAAAATTAAAATATCAAGGAATGAAAAATTAAACAACAAAGTAGAACAAGAGGTCCAATTTGTTTGCATTTTTATTTTTATTGTATAGGTACACATAGAATGTATTCATAAACATCTTGCATCAATAAAATTATTAACCAAATTATGATGACACACTATCACATTATATTTTCAAATATCATAAATAATTCATCAAAAGCCAAATTGAAAATTCTCAGATTTCAAAAGAAATCATATCACAAGCTCTCACCAAATTTAACGTGCAATTAACACAATATGAATATAATTGCATATCAGAAGTATTTCCCATAGATGTGCCAAAGGCCTCTCTACTTATCAATATAGTGAAAAAACAAACCTTGTTTTGAAATTATCGCTCTACTCTTATCATTACTCAAGATGAAGAATATAAAAACATTTATCATTAGTTATCTGAACTCTCAGCGTGTGAATATTTGAAAACTCTACAGACTAAATGAAAATATCAAGCCTATCGTATTGCACTCATGATATAAACTGAACTGTTTGCCTGCCATATTCCATATCTTTGTTTATGATATGTTCTCAGTGCTCATTTCGTAAACATAATCATACTCAGGGAAAATAAAGTAATATACCCACAGAGGAGGGAGGCCATGGCAACTGTTACTGGTTGCCGGACGGTATCGTAGCCGATCCCAGTATGTATCATGTCCTATACAGCCTTTAGCATAAAGCCGTTGGGATTTGTGGAAAAATGCAACTTCGCGGATGGTCACTAAAATTATTTTCGTAATCGGTAAAAAAATATGATAACATCTATAAAAAGTGGGGTTCACGCGTGAACCCCAGCGGATTTGGAATAACATAATTATGTTGATTACTATTAGAACACTTTTGTATTTTTTGAGGAAAGATAAAATATGATTTTTGTAATATTATCTTTAATACGTGACCCAGCTTGACCCAATAGAAATACACGTAAAAACGTATCCTAAATTTGCGTTTTAGAAATCCTTCGTCCCTAAATCTAGTGGATGCTATTAATCGTGTCCTATGCCGCCTGTATTCCCATACCTTACTGAATAGAGGCCTCTTTTTGCTTTACTAATAATACAGGAGACTAAATGATATCTATCATGTTGTTCATTCTACTTGAGGTTCAATCTGAATTGTCTTTGTTGAAAATATCATAAATAAGTAATTTTTTAGAACTTGGACATGAAACATCAAATCATTTTACAAGGCCTTGAATTGATGATAAAATTAATATTATTTGTGATTTTAGAAGCATCTGATGATGATGACAAAGGGTTGCAGTGATTTGTAATTCTTTTAAAAGGCTGTTATTTAAAAGCCCTCTGTCCATTTTTTAAACAAAACACCATTGGCACCAATAAGGCCAGGTTTTCCAGCCAATTGACCAAGCTCAAAAGTAACCCTGTCAGCTTCGCAGCGTTTAGATATGATGAAGAGAAAAATCAGAAACTAGACATTTGTTCCTCCAAAATTAATCGTATTTGCATACTTTGAGGTGGCAAATTGTTAATCAAGTTATAAGATTTGTGCTTACAATTGTCTTGTAAGTAAATGAGGCATTGGTAATGACATACGCATGAGCAAAGTCATGGTGCCATCCAGCATGAAACAAGCTCAGTTTAAGCAATTAAAAGAGTTTGGTCCGATTTTTCAAAATTAAGTTTTCAATGTCAAATGAAAGAAGACCACTCAAGAGATCTATGTTTCAAATTTAAGCTGAATAGGTCAACCCGTTTTAATTTTATGGGCAATTTTGTATTTCAGATCTGCCCATATGTTACTGTGTAAAATTAATTATGGTTATCATAATTAGCCACATTTTCATGCTACATAACTCAGCCGTGAAATTTCACATGGGTCATAAGATAAATATGAGCAACTTTTTGGTACCAAAATCTCAAAAAGTTTGGAAATGAAAGTTGAGGCAATGGGGCCATGCTCCTTTAATAAAATTTCACAATACAATTTCACAGCCGTAAATGCAGCAAAATTCAATTTGTGCTACTGGTGAAAGTAAGGTTGTAATTTGCCAAAATTTATTTTTTGGCTGATTCACAATCTTTATGCATGTTTTGAAATACCTGCAATGTTTCCTTTCAAGAAAATGATTGGAAATATGAAATTCAGCTGTATGTTTTGAAAACCAGCAACAGAAAACATAAAACTTATTAAAGGTACAATTCATGATTTTGATGTGACAAAAACCTTGCCACATTTCTAGCTAAATAAAAAGAAAAGTACACTATAAATATATACTGAAAATTTCACTTGATTCTGATCATTCGTTTCCAAGTTACAAGCTTTTCAGCATTTTTGAAAATCCCCATAGGCTACTGTGTAGAAGTTACTGTCGGGCCCCCGACAATAATTAGAAAATGACACATTTTCTCACTTTTCTCAAAAATGCAAGCACATATGAAAGAATGGTTTGGGGATCGTAACATATACCAGTTGAGGATTCTTGTAAGCTAAAAAACTCAATTTTGATAGAGGTGACTTTGAGGTTGAAAAGTGGATCATGAATTGCCCCTTTAAGCTTTGAATGTGTTATTTCATTTTCAAATTTTACCTGATGAATCATAACTTGACTTCTCTGGAAGCAAAATGAAGTTCAGTGAGGTATCATTTTAATCCTAATAACATGGTTTTTATAAATACTTAAAAAAATGAAAATGACAAGATGCTGCATTTATGGCTGGTATCGAGATTAACAATCACATTTTGTATCTCCATTTTGGGTATTTTTATTACTAACAAAGATATGAAAATTAAAAGCACTTTAATAATCAATATTGTAATGTTTTGATTGTATTCTCAAAGTCAAGGACAGGTCTATCTAATTTGTTTTTCTTAATTTTCTAAAACTCCCTTGTTGATGATTTCTGTAAATGTTCCTAATGATGTATTCCCTTGATGTGAAATATTAAACCTATGAATGAATGAGATTTAATGTCATTAACCGCTACTGCCAGAACATAGAGCTGTATAATGGTTTTATGGATCCCAGTTAATGACACCAGATTTCCTTCCTTGGATTATTTGTCTTGAAATCATTAGACGATACACTCCCGCTCTAAAGTATTGCCGCACAAAACCTTTATTCAGCCAGATCTCAAAAGGGGCTTATCTGATTGTCATCATTTTTTGACAGAGTCTATATTGTATAATTATCGAACTCACTAATCCGGAATTGCATTCATTGCATTTGAAAATATGACGTGTAG
>JXSR01S007708.1:48858-72232 GCA_000969725.1 Ophiothrix spiculata
AAAAAAGAAGTCAATTTTAATATTCTTACTGCTGGAATCAAAACAAAGTTGAAAGCAAAACTGATTCTGATAGGTTTATTTTATCCAATTAAATCTAAATTTTCCAGGCTGTCCAGTGCTGAATAAATCCAATTTCCTCAAATCATATTGCATCTCGGTGAAGTATCCTTTCCTTGAGCCGAGTCTAAATCTCCTATCTATAGAGGAAATCAGTAAAAAAGATCCCTGTGCTGTCTAATTTACTGGATTTAGGAAGCTTAATATCCGATTTGTAGATATCGTTAGGTCTAATATTTTTCAAATGTAAGAGTATAACGAAACGAAAGTCACAGCTGCCGAAGTGATGAAAGAGCAAAAATTATCATCGTAGTCTTGAGCAATTTGCCATTGCAGCAGGGAATTGTCAGTCCTTCGGAAACTGATTTGTGATATGCTAATTACGTTTCTTCAAACTTGTTACAAAATGATGAGAGGCTTATTTGCTTTGCTTGTTAACCCCTGAATATGCTGTAATGTCAAGAGGTCATAGTTGATAATGAGGACTTCGTCTCCTGGGGAATCCTCTCTATCACTCTCAAGAATGTAGCCAGTGGGCTGTAAAAGAAGGTCTATGCTTGGGATAACAGGGGTGGGGGGTACAAACATTAAGGTTTTTTGTAACATCTGTGGTGATACTGGTATTAAAACACCCAGAATGAAAAGTTAACTATTACCTAATCTGACATTCTTTCATGACATATGTGATGGCTCACCCCAAAAGTGGGGACTTTGCAGATGATATCAATTTTCATTTTATAATTTCATCTGTTACAGCATTTTCTAAGCTTTCAAATGACACCTTATTTGTTGAAATTGATCGAGGCGTTCACATTTTACAACAGAAAATCTGCTAGAAATTCTTATTATTTTCTTTAATTTTTGCTGCCCATTTTCATCAGTTTCTTTAAAAAGTGTTCTGTCGCAAAGTCCCCCTTTTCGGGGTGATTCATCACATATTGTCTTAGTTCTGTACACTGTAATTGACAAAGTTATTTGAATATTTCTTTTTTGTCCTAAACAAGAAGTTCTGTACAATGTAATTGACAAAGTTATTTGAATATTTCTTTTTTGTCCTAAACAAGAAGTTCTGTACAATGTAATTGACAAAGTTATTTGAATATTTCTTTTTTGTCCTAAACAAGAATTTTTGTTTCTGGTCAAACATTCAGTCTATTTACAATTTGACAGCAATCTACCTCGCCAACGTAATTATTACCTTGATTGGGGTTTGTATTATTATTGTTTAAGTCATTGTTTTTCTTTTTCATCTCCCCCTCTTATACTGGACATATACCCACTATTATAGTCACAAACATACCATTTTGCAAAAATCATTTTAGTTACACATGGTGTGCACGGGTCTCACTGGTGTCCCCCCTGGTATATGATGTCATCAGTATTCAAATCAGGTAGTTGCTTCACTTCCTAAGTATAGATTAAAGTTGTGTTCTAGTGTTCCGTTTGGAATTCTCGTATCACATGGATTTGTGTCCTCATTTTCCTGGCTTTTCCTGACTTTAGTCTCTTAATGTACCATATTTTGTCTGTTGGTTAACGTTTTTTGAACAATGAAATGTTTCCCACTTTCTAGCAAGCAGTGAATTTATTTACCATTGCGGTGTAAATTTTTGCAAAAAAAAATCAAATTTAGTGTCATTTTTACATCAAGCTCGGTAATATTCATGAGCTTAATTTGCACATGATATACATATTATTGTTTGTGTGCATCTCAGACAGTTAGATCTATAGTTGACTGGTTTTTTTTTATGACAGAAGACACTAGAAACTGTTAGATAGTCAGATGCAAATCCTGACACAGGGCCCGAAACAACTCTTTAGTTTGATGCTGCAATCGTTGCATTTACCCACATCCAAATAAAATTCAAAGAATTGTACTTTGTAAAATTTTAGAAGAGATCATTGCTAAAAGTGTGTTGTATTGTAGAGAAATACCAGAGGGATATATTGGATTTAGCTTTTCAGGACCTGTGGATCCTTGGGCTATGAGAATGATGCTTTGGGTTACTGGTATCTATGCTAAATATATTGTACAAGAGTGTGACTCACTCATGTGCAAAATACAGCCTTCATCAAGTTAAGATATATACCACAGCCTTCATCAAGTTAAGATATATACCACAGCCTTCATCAAGTTAAGATATATACCAATATTATACTGATATTTGAAAAATAACATTAACTGGCAATGGGTCGTGGGTAAGATTCAGAGTCTTGGTGTTACATGTGCAGCTTTTCCTCTTGGTATATATATTTACCTTGAGCCAATCTGAATATATACATCTAAAACATGTTGAAATTAATATAACAATATAAATATGAAACGCAGTTCAAGATTTTGATGAACCTGTCCTTTTCTACAATATGATTTTCTTTAAATCTTTCTTGGCTGAAATATTACTCTTAAAAGGAAATTCTTTTCATTTTCCATAATGAGGTTTTGAAATCCGAATTAGGAATAAGATTGGGATTTATGTTTTTTATATAAATAAAAGCTTTGATTTCAGTGAGCTTTACTTATTTTGTGAAACTGGTTAATGGAAATTCTGAATTTACTGACACACATCACTGTCTGGCCCTGCTTTATCAAATCCCTGGGTGTATTATCCATGGTCTGTTATAGTCCTGTAGTAATATTGCCAAGCCAGCATGTCTACAGTAGACAACACTCAAGAGCGTTTAGTGTTTGAAGCTATTTAGCTTAAAGGAACCAGTTCAGTTTCAAAACGTTCTAAATGTTGTTGAATTAACACTGTTTCAGAATATTACAAAATGCACCCAAATCATGCTACCTTAAACTGAAATTTTAACTTACGAGTCTGTAGTTTTTAGTAAAATGTATCTGAAATACCTCTAAAACTATCTACCTCTAGATATCTTCAATGAGATGGCTTAGTACCCAGTTTTGAGTTTCATTAATGACTCTTAATGCTACCAGAGAGATTTTCACTAATAATGGTCTACTTAGATGTTGGCACTTACCAATTTGGTTGGTCAATTAACTTATATGATAGAGAAAATAGCTTTCGTTCATGATATCAATGAGAAGTCATTTAATATAGTTGCATTAAGTAAACTTGAAGCTTTAAGGCCTTCAAAGGGTATTTCCTTGAATCAATACAAAATTATCCCCCTGCCAATATATCTCTAGATTATTTGCGAGATTTGAGTGAAAAAATTCAATTTAGGTCAGATCAGTTAAGTCAGATCAGACTTTTCTTTACTTTATATTTTCAAAGTCAATAATAAAGTACATTGTGTATTGAGCACTAATCTTGCCAAGTTTTCATCCTAATCTAATCTGACAGTAGAATCCTGTTATACCCGTTTAGATTAAGAGACTTTTGAAGTTTCTGTTTTCTTATTTCCAACTGCTTTAAGGAACTGATGTATTCAGGAAGTTGACATGTTGAATCTGTGCTTTGCATAAAAACAAACATGATGCATGTTTATATTTTAAACAAAATTTACATTTGAAAAATCAAAGCCTTGTCATTTCATCTATTCATGTGTCATTGTTTTCAAGATGTGTCTTGTTAGAATGCTCTCAGATTTAGATATTATGTAAAGTGTAACATGTAAATGCATAAGCATATTTTACTCCCGTAAGTAAATGAGATGTGCATAGATGTGTGTTTTCCTTGCATAGTTTATCATTGTAACTTGTACCAAACACAATTTATAAATTTTGATCAAATAAATTCTAATGAATCTACAAAAGACATACATGTACCAAAGAATTTTTCAAAAAAATTTCAATAGCACAACAAAATGCTCTTTTTTTTTCACATTGTTTTATATACATCAAATATCAATCTTCCAATTTGAAGGAAAATAAATGGAACAATATTACTCTTAAGTGTTTTGTACATAGATGAATTTTGACCTCACTATTTATTAAGGGTTGTTCTCATTTTATATACAAAAATACAAAATTTATCTGTGATATTTAAAATAAGCCATCTTTAACTGCTTATGATTTTACATAGTAACTTCACAGCCACACAAATCACACACATGGCGTCATTGTGCCGACTCAGTTTTTAAATCCAAATGCTTTTTTTATGGTAAATGTGAGATAGATTTAAGTATATTTATAATGTAGGAGCATTTATGTTATCACCAGCCATTATTTTCCTTTTGTCAAACACCGTTCATAATTTTTACAGTTTTCAGACATATTCTAATCACCTACATGTGTAAAAAAAAAAAGAAAAACAGCATGCACCTATCACCATCGCTGTAATTAATCCCCAAAGCTTTGAGTGCTTTTGCACATTTGAGAGCATGTATTCCTACATATAACGGCAGACCTGGTACCCAATTACTATATATGTGACCTTCCAGCCCGTATGAGCAGTAAATGCCAGAAACTTCATTTTGCGCTACAAGTGAAAATACATGTCAAGGTCAATATTTGCCGAAATTGATTTTTGACAGATTCACAATCCTAGTGCTTACTACAACATACCAGCAAAGTTTCATTTCAAGAAAATAATAGGAAATGTGAAATAAATTGGCATATTCTTAAGACGATCAAGAGAAAGTATAGGGCTTACTTATCTTTGAACGCGTTTATCTCAGTTATATGTTTTACTCCCTGACAACCTTTGACGGACCATAACTTGACTTCTGGAAATCGTGTGAAGTTCATTAAGGTGTCATTTTAATCCTTAAAGCATTGTCTTTGCAAATAATTAAAAAAATGAAATGACAAGAGCTGGCATTTACTGCTGTTTTGGGCTGGACGGTCACATATATGGAGAGCACACAAAGATGTCACCAATTTTGTTTTAAAGGTGTCATATTTTGGAGATCTAAATCTGTAGCACAAATTGTATTGTAATTGGTATGCATGATGTAAAAGTAGTGATGAGCTAAGAATATAAAGATGGTCAAGATTAAAGGATGTCCGTTGAGATGTTGATTTTTTTTTTGCCCTGAGCAGTCCTCACATTCCTTCAGTCCATCTCAAGTCATTTCCTCCATGGAGATGATGTCTGTATGGTAGTCATCTTTATCTCATCATCTCCTCCTTATACCAATCATCGTCATATCTTGTGTAATTTGATTTGGATATATAAACACTTTGTATTGGATAGATAGTGACCTGTATTGGTGCCCCGAAGCGATTGGTTTTAGTCTATTGACTCATCTTATAAAGCAAGTTATGACAGTTGTCTCTTTGTCGATTACTATTTACCCTTCTGTCAGTTAACTGCTCAAACATCTTGTTCTACCAATTCCAGCCATTCATCACTTTCTCCTTTAGTTATTACTACTATCATTATTCCAGGAGAGTTAAGCTTATTACTAAGTCTTACTCATGCTTTCAATTGTTACCTAATCAAAGCTAATCTTTTTGCAGGTCAAAAACCAAACGTGAACCAGTTTGTTAGCTCATTTATCCCTGGAGCAAGGCTGCATTGTTATAGTAAATAAAAGAGTAATCGATGAATTGAGTGGTACCTGTTTTACCTTTCTTGTATGTCTTCTAGTACATTACTCAGTACAAAATGTGTCATTTTGGCCTGTTAATCAAAATGGAATAACTTCAGAAAAAGGAATAACTTCAAAAAAGTGAAATGGGAGAAAAACATTTAAAAACATTTTAAGTTATTCCTTTTTAGAATTTAGGCTATTCATTTGTAGAGGATGTTCAAAGCACAAAGATACCACATTTTAATATAACAACACGTTGAGCACAAATCTAGATTATCACCATCAGTGATCACTCACTCTGAAAAGATTTTATTGTTGCCAAAGGTAGTATAGTTGTCAGATAGTGAGAAGGGTAAATCATCCAAACCACTTTGCTTTCCAGATTTATTATACCAAAATGGTTTGAGGGAACTAAGAATTGTAATGGTATTGAATCTACCCCTGCAGAATTTGGATGGTAAAAAAGCTTTAGATGACCCATCATGGTCACCCAATCAATGACAATACTCCTTACAAAAACCTTAAGTGAAATCTAATCATAGCCCCAAGTTACACAGGTAATCAATTGTCTATTTTGGTTCAAAATAATTTGGTAATATAGTGAGTCATGCTACGCATTTGATCATGAGGAAATATGAAAAATATTTGCGATTTTGACTATGAAAACATGTAGCTTGGTGCAACAGCATGTTGATGTAAAAATTATTGCTTTGGAAAGATATAATTCTTAAATGTTGATGCATTCTATATGCAAATGCAGATCCAGATTGAAGTATGTCTACTTCACATTTGGTATTCTGAATTCTGAATGATTGCAAATTCAGATTAGTCTAGAACCTGTGAATTGTGCATGTTATGTATTCTCTTGGCAAGCGTTTTAGTTATAAGATACAATACAATTCATGCTTGTGTGCTAACAGGATACCAAGATCTGGATCTATCTGGATCTATCAGATACAGATCTGTACCCATCTGCATTTGGACTTCTCTACCTCAAAAAGAGAAGATAAATGTAGAGTTTACATTGCAATCTTTTTAAGCTATTAGCGAATGTCAGTGAAAAATAAGATAATATATTATTTTCTTGAAACACATTAGACATGAAATTTGCAAATGGCTATGTTCTATTTTGCAAATGTCATTGTTCCATTTGTTTTATCAAGTTGTTTAATATTGTAAACCTTGTATCACTAGAGACATTATTGGATTATTCCGGAAATTTGAACGCCTCCTTATTGTTTCATATTCGTCATTTTAGAATGAAGATTTGTTCCTGCATTGAGGAAAAGTATGGAGACGTATTCTTCCTGAACTAAAATCAAGTACTGACTGTTTAGAAATATTTTCTAGTTGCTATTCTAGAGCCAACACTATTTGGTATATATTGTATCTTTCGATTTATTAGTTCAAGTATCATAGAGAGGTTTTTGAAAGAATGGTAAATCAGGTTGAATTTCAGAATCATACAAGACAAACCCTATTTACTGCTCTTGAATGATCTACAAGTAATGATTTTATTTCATGAATTCATGATAATTCAATTCAATAAACCTGACAAGTATAATAACACATTAAAATATATGAACTTTGATCAGTAGAATTAAAAACCTACCAGTTCCAATTTCATTCCATTGAAATGTGATACAAGCTTACAGCTTATTGGTGAAGAAAGTAATAGGGAGGATATTGAATGCTTAAATGAATTATGTCACTGCCGACATGGTTTTGTAAGAAGATACCAGGTTGCCTTATATGAGAGTTACTGCATAAATCTCTTACAATTCACACAATTTTACCTGGTGTGGGTTATGATAGAGGTGCTCCGCTGTTTCTTGGTATAGCGGCAATGACTCAAACATGGATTTATGCACAAGTGATGTGTAGAGATAACAGTTAATGGCATGTAATAGGGAACTTACCTGGGGGTTGGGAAGGTGAATAAGCAATAGCATCATATGCTATTGTTTTTAGCAAACTAGGCTAGTGAAGGATGCTCTGATATGTTTTGAATCTAGCTGATTGTTATCTCCTTAAAGGAAAGGGTTGTTGTACTCAGGATAATTGATTTTTTCAAAGATTTTCTTCTACTTTTATTCTTAGAAAGGTTGCAATTCAACAATATTGGTAATGAAGAAGCTGTAAGTTGTGAACTTTTGAACTGCTGAAAATAGGATTTGTTTCTTCTATGGCCTAGTTATTAAATTGTAATTTATATGTTTTCTGTTGATACTAGTATTGATGAAGTAGCTATCTGCTGATACCAGTATCATTGATAAAGTATATGTCATCAAATATATATCCATGTTCACAAATAGATTATGGATAAAATATTTTATGAAGCGGACTTTAAATGATCTTTGAATTTAAATGTACAGATTTGCAATTTTAATCTGAAAACAAAAATGATATATCGCCCACTTTAAACCTCCTATAATATTTCCTGGTGCCCATATAACCATCTCTCAATAGGCTAATAGATGTTTACTCAGACGTAATTGTAATAGGCAGTTTGGGGCTTGATATGAGATACTCCCACAGATCTCTAAATATTGTCATCAAACTTTCATATCCAGGAAAGACGAATGAGTATGTGTAATAACATGAGGGAGCGATCATCGTACTCCTACAGCTTGATTGGGGGTTTAATTGAGGTCTTGATGATAGTTTCTTGCATTGCTATAGGGAACATTGGAAACATGGTAATTACTGAAACCTTTACAGCTATTTGGTTGGGAGATATGTTCGTAAGTTATAAATTCTGAAGATAAAAATCTGTAATTGTTGGATAATTTCGTAGGTGATTTAGAATAAACTTCGCTACATTATGCGATGACTTGATGATGGGGGATACCTATCCCTAATGACTGATACATCATCATATTAATAAGACTCTGGAGATGAACTGCATCCTGGTTTGTCCGTTTACCTCTTGAACAGGATATATGAGGAAAATGCTATAATGATGTAGCACAAGTGGGTCAAGTACAGTAGAACCTCTTTAACACGAAATCTGTAGGGCCATATATTTTAGTTTGTGTTATCAGGACTTTTTGTTATCCATTATTAATTACATACAAATTCAGTGCCAGGGACTTTAAACATTTAGTTTGTGTTATCAGGATTTTGGGGTTTAGAGATTTTGTGTTACAGAGGTTCCACTGTTATATACATCTTTGGAATTTATAGAAAGATTTTTTATAGCTTGGCAATTTGCATTCCGAATGTTATTGGCCATTCTAAATCTTCCATGTTTGTGGTCAATAAGTAAAAAATATCAATTAACTTCTCAATTTAAGTAAACTATCGAATGATGAATCTGTACTTCAAAATTCACAACTGCTGTTTCAAAGGTTGATGTATGGGTACCATGATATTTTTCATAGAGCATTTGTAAGAAATCTCATAGAAAAGACTTTTGACTTTGCCGCTTTTATACTTATCTTTTGAAAGCATCACCGTGGCAATCCCTTGCTGATTTTTACATCCCCTCCTCCTTGTTGGAACTTGAAATTTTGATTGATAAAACTAGATTCTAGGTGTCAAATAACTGAAGCGTGTCAAAGAAGCATATGATTTTATCTTGGCTATAACTACTTTTTTTTTTATCAAAAAGCATGTATATCTGATAAATACAGTTAGGTTTGATATTGATTTTGTTATAAAGGGAAAGAATAAACAATGTTAGAAATTTTGTATTCAGCTCAGATTGTTTGTAAAGTGCATTTACAAAATTCTGTCCAGATAATTCACTTCTTGTTACCTTTTGCAAAATGTGTAGAATACAATGTGGTGTGATCAGGGAATGAATCTGGTGTTTTAAGTATCAGGGCCCATATTCATGAAACACCGCTAACTCTAGTTTGCTACTAACTCTTTGTCTACCTGTCAAATTTTAACAGGTAGACAATGAGTTAGCAGCCAACTAAAGTTAGCGGTGTTTCATGAATTTGGGCCAGGACAATAAAGGTAGTCCATTCTTTTGTTTTCCATTGTTTTCAAGTTTAAAGAATTGTTGCTTTAGAGAAACCAGATGACAAATAATGATGTATTATAATACATAGAAATACAACAAACAATTCATACAACAAATATTACAATTTTTCAAACATTTTGGATGGGTTTGTGCAAAATAGCTCAGTACTGTTTACAGCAGGTTTTATTAGAACAAATCACAATTTAGAACATTTAAAATCCTGTATAATAAATTTTATGTGAAAATCAACTGAGATAGTCTATTATTTGAGTCATACACATTTTGTTAAGTGCACTATTTTTCCTTTAGTGTGCTGTTTTCTGGTTTGTCTCATTTTGGTGTTTAGGCTCCCCTTTAATTTAGTGTTTTGCACTATTGGGTTTTTGCCTGGTTTCAACCGAATGTTATAAATATAAATAAAATAAATATAGCCTCACTGGTATCACCAGATTACATTAAAAGATTAGCGTAAAAGAATCGTTACCACTGGGCAATTTTGTTTATATTATTTTTTTATAAAATTAAATAATCATAAAACATTTTCATGTTCTCTCTTTTTTTTCATATGCTGTATTTGCTGATGCTTGCATTAACCATTCTTCACTCCAGGTAAGTGATAAAAAAGTGCATGGGTTTAGTGGTAGAGCAATAGAGGGAGGGACTTTAGTTTCAACTACCTTTGTAGTTTGCCATACTGATGAAAATATGGCTCGGAATCCTTCAAGTCTATTCAAACTTTTAATTTCAATGGGTTGTTTTTTTAGAAAAGAAATGAATATGAATTTTCCAAGGGAAAGCAACTTCATTTAATACCTGAACTACTATTTATTAATATTTGTCATCACTTTTATCAGTAGACCAGGCCTATCAAACTGTTATGGTTTTTTTCAAATATGAATGAAATATTCCTTGTTACTGATGATTATAGATAGTTTAATAGTTTTTAAGCCTTTTATGGCAATGGTTTAATTTTTTTCAAAGACTATATTTTTTTTTTAGTTATTCAAGTTCATATAAAGATAATTGTTTTGAAAGTCCTCACTATCAGCATAATGTTGATCATTTGATTAACCCAGTTGGAGTTCGTAATAGCTTATAGTGACTCATAACATTGAATAGACAGGCCTACTGAGTACTACTGGGCATCATCTTCAATAGACGTCATCATAACCCAATTCGTAATATGAATCCCCTTCACACTAAATTGTTTCTAGAAATGATTTAATCTGAATGAAACAGCAACAGGAGATGTCTGAATACACATCCTGTCTTGATTTGTAGATGAAAACAAACTAGACTCGGTCTCCATTTTGTCTCAACTTTATTGACAATATCGTAAGATGCAGACATTGAGGGTACATTGGCAAGATTTGTGTGGTACTTGTGCATGACTGATGTTTACTACTTATGAGGATAAATGCCATTTTGCTTCATTTAAACATATGATTTCAACTCTGAGTAAGAGGTAGAGCGTGAAATCAAGTATCATCTATAAAGAATAATTCATCATCCTGAATTTGAACTATTTCCTTCGTTGCAAGTTGAACTCAAGATTTTGATATTGCAGTTAAACTGTCTATTTTTTGTTGTTGCAAAAGTTAGGTTTAAAGTTTCCAACTTTGTTTTTTGAGTCCGTTTGCTCTTAAATGTACTAGGCATGATTCTAGATGATTAGAAAAGTTTTGTAGATCAAATAAAGTCATGTAAATTTAAGCAATCAAAAACTCAACATGTTATGTTTTTATGCTGATGTTTTATTACCGTACCGACTCGAGTAATGTCCCACCTTTTTTGAACGTGCACTTTGTGCAAAGTATGGGGCTGGGACTTTACGTGAGGACGCATGAGAGAGCCTGAACTAACCGGTCGATCTACCGAGGTAAACAATGCCAGTGAATTGTCCGAGCTATAGGGATCATATCAAGCTATTCGTTGTAACGTTTTGAATAACACATTTCAGGATTCAGTTCAGTAAATATTCTTTAAAATTATCCCGATGATTTTTTTCAATAAACACTTACAGGAACGTAACAATCAAGGTTTAATATGGTGAAATTACTCTTGCACATTCGATCGTGAATTCGCCATTTTGTAATAGTAACAATCGCAATTGCGCATGTCCAATAGATATGATAGCGCATGCTCATATTTATTTTTACCGTTATATGAACAAAAACATCGCCATCTGTTGATGATTAGAACACAGACAATAGTGAAAAGGTGTATATTCATCTGCAATCAGCCGTGATATTCCGATATAAGACATTTTGGATAAAATGTACCCATTTCTATCGTAATTAAGATGAGTTTCGATTATTTTTTGATGCAGATTTTGATATTATGATAACTTTTGCAGGTGATTCAGCAAATTATGGCCACAAATAAATGGTATTGGGATATTTTGGTAATGATTATTTGACGACTCCTAAAGAATACCAATGGGACTTTACGCGCGTGTACGTTAATTTTCTGAAAATATTTGTAAATATACAGGTGGTACATTGCCCGAAGATGGGATTTTACCAGAGTCAGTACGGTACATGCAGATAAGTCAATAATCTGAACTTTAAAGTAAAAATTTTGAACCAAAGTCTGATCTTTAATAGATACTCAGTAAATTAACATTCCAACCTATAGAACATGTTAGATTATTCAGATTCCAGATTTCCAAAGTCTATTGAGAAATCAACCATTATATACATAGTGTATTGTCATCCTTAATTATCAATTGTTTCGGTCAACTCCCTAATTTGATTTCTAAACCAAAGTCAAAAGTTCAACCAGAGAAGTTCTAAAGGGGAACACATATATGTTACTTCATTCAGCTCAATTGTATGGGAAAATTTTGAATAATGTCATTTATTTTTACCTTTAGACTAAGTCAACTGACATTTGTTTTTCTACATTTTATTATGGATGTATAGTCTTTTTGGATTACAATTTTTGTTAGCTTTAGTTTCTGAAATTTGAATGGAATTTTTATCAGATCTGTTCTCTAGATCAGATATCGTAACAAAATGAAACCATTTTCTGCTTAATTATTGATGAATTAAAATTCCGTCCATACATGCGCACCTGTGTTCACCCCTCTGAGGGAAATCCCTGCCTCCATGCCTCCTCCTGGCATTGGGTTCATCAGTATCAGGTATCTTTCAAGTTCATTATCATCTCTCCTGAGCCACACCTTCTAGGCATTTAGTCTTATAGAAAATGTTGTTTGTGCATTAGACCCAGGGAGTGACGTTTTATCTGATCTTTTTGAGATTGGAATGTTGTGTTTTTCTGAACTCTGCTTTTTAGGGAGATGCTGACTTCAAGTTGCACAATTTACAGATGCGTAAATTTCCAAGCTACAACTTCTTTTTTTATAGCGCACTGCTATTTTTAAAGTGTTTTAATTTAGCTTAAGTATAGCACATGTTTGGTCATCTAAAGTTCCACAGAAATTTTCTTTGAAATTTCAAGCATAGAATTGTAAATGAATAATTTTTGTTACTCCTATATTATTCAAACTAGACGTATTTTGCTCAAAGAGCACGTCCATTAGGGAACTGAGACCCTTGTCTGTCACATGCAAGTTTTATGGATGTACTTTCTATTGTCTTTAATTTCATACAAGATTTAATTAGGTGTAGAAATTATCACACACATATAAAATAAGTTCTTTATCTCCCTGTAAATTCCAAGCCAACTATATCACTTTGTTGCAGTTTCACAAATTTCACAACCTGTTGTCGATCTTAATAATGGTTAACTTTTCTATATTTGTACAAATAGGAACTAATCCAGAATCATGAACTTGATTGGGTGTTGTCCTTAAAATACAAAAGATTTGATTCGTAAATGCAGGGCTAAAATATGCTAATTGCTGCAGTAACCATTATGAGTCCATTCTTATCAGCTTAGTCATTGCTTTTTGAAGATCAAGTGTGAAATTTATCTATTAAGCTGTTACTTTTTTATTGTTTTATTTCTCCTTAATCCAGTACTGCAGTAGCGATATCCAAACACTAACTACTCATAAGTTGGGGTGTATTTTTATGTGTCTTGTAATTATCAGTAAAGTTATCCATTTATACCTAGTGGTAAACTTTTACAACCTGTGATTTTGTATTCCAATTATGACAATGAATCATTTGCACAATGAAAAGTTTATGTTATAAAAAAAAAAATGTTCAAATTATTTTAAGATTATTTGAGGTGACCATTTGTGATAAAAGAAATTTGACCCGTAGTATTGGGTGGTGTGTTTTTTTTGCTCATACCCTGTTGTAATGACCTTTTACTAGGAATGAAATAATATTTTGTTTCATGTACATATTTAAAATGCATCTGACCAATGTGCATTCTTTTTAACAATACTTTCTAAAACTTCACTTATATTCTCCATATCAGCTCTCTTTTAATATGCCTTGGGTCCTTTGGTTTGGGTCTACAAGCAAGGATATATATGGCCACTCTGACTGTCTGTATCAGGTGTCTTCACATACTGATGCAAAGACATGTATGTTCCGCCAATTCCACTTTCAAAACTAAGTCATTTACTCCATAATAATAATATGCACGCTTTTATATAGCACTTCATAACCTAAACAAGATCTCAAAGCACAGCTGCCACAATCATATCGCATCAGTTAGTGGTGCTACCAGGCAAAAGTGCACTCGTTATCTGCACTTATATCGTAATATTCCCCACAACAGCTACCAAATAACGCTCGGGTTGAAGAGGCAAGTGTGATAAAGTGATTTACCCAGGTTCACAACACGTTGGCACTACCAGGGCTCGAAGTCACAACCTTCTGATTATGAGTCCTGCACTGTTCCGCTAGACCACAAGCGCTCCACTGATTAATGACCAGCTATGGTTGAAGAACTTAACTCATTTGTAAAATAAACATTTGAAAAGAGAAATAAACCATATTATGGTACTTTAAATATGGTCACAACAAGATTTTCATCTCATCTCAAAAACGTACCACCAAAAGGTGTTATGGACATGTGTCAGCAAATGTGTGTCAGTTTCAATGTTTGCTAAATAGTTGCAAGTGTTGGGTGTCAGTTTGTTTTGTTTTAAAGAATGCTGTCAAACTGGCAAAGTGTGATTCTTCTCATATGATTCCCCTGGGCTTATTGTAGTCCTTAGTGGTAAAGAAAACTTGGATTAGAAACTTTAGAATAAGGATAGTTTACAGTTGTAAGATGTTGCTTTTGTCTTCCCAATGGTCAGCATGCTGTACTTGCTGTTACACATACCCACACATTGGAATTAAAAAAAGTACCCCTTTCCATGTTTTTCATGAAAGAATTAGCTCATTTCCCCCTCAAAATCATTTTTAACGCTTATTAATTAAATCAACGATATTCCTAGTTGGGGTAGGTAGACCTAGAAGTACTCTTTTCACTAACAATTTACTGCTAGGTTTTTAAACCTAGCAGTAAATAAATGATTAAAATCTTTTACAAAATTCTATATACTAACATACTATTTTCCATGGTAGAGCTTTTTTCCCTGATAAAGAAATGTTTGCATGAACTGAAAAGAAACTTTGCTGGTTTACCACTTTCATACCTGGACATAAGTCATTAACTGGTCATAATTTTTGTTTCACACAAACACATTGGTAAAACCATGCCAATTTGTATTCAACGTATTGTAACTCTAAATATATACACTTAAAACCAACAAAGTTATATATTGCTGGAAAGCTTATTTTCCGAGGATTTTAGTTTTACCTAAATATGCCTAATTTTGAGGGATGGGTAAAAATTATACAGGTGCAAAATAAAATAAAAGTGCATTTTGGTCAACCAACTTGGCACAATGAGATTTTGTTGAGGAAAGATGACACAAACATTACTTGACGGATGTAATGATGGCCTTCTATAAAATGATAAATTTGGTGACCAATCTCATTGTGGTCAAAACACTGAGGATGGTCAAAATCTATGAAACGACTCAATAATTTTTGGGATATTTATCGGTCATAAATATTTTCCTGTATAAACTACCTAAAAATTAATCACATAATTGGATTTCTCGTCAAATTTCCATTTGGAAAATGTATAACTTTTACCAACTACGTTGACTCAGTCAAAAGATATGCCGTTTTAAAGTTATCGAGTGTAAATGCATGCTTTGTACAGTAATGTATAGAGAAAATTACCCACATATAAACCATTGAGAAACAACAAAATTTTGATGATATGTCAATATTCGATACATGTTTTAGCATTAAACATATCTCATTGAAGTATATGCAAAAAATTATGATCCCAGCGTTGTTATTTTTAACAATACAAGTGTTTATAAATTATAACTTTCGTACACTTTTGCATGTTATCCTATGCGCGCCTCCTCCACCGTCGCCTCCTCCACCCGATCCATCGTGTTCCCTAATTACTTTTTTAAGTATAACTTCATTAGTTAAAATCACGGGAAGTTCACTTTTTACACATAAATAGAGTATAAATAGACCTTTCATATGATACCAA
The DNA here is from genome assembly GCA_000969725.1 of Ophiothrix spiculata. Taxonomy (NCBI): domain Eukaryota; kingdom Metazoa; phylum Echinodermata; class Ophiuroidea; order Amphilepidida; family Ophiotrichidae; genus Ophiothrix; species Ophiothrix spiculata. Next base: position 64,823 of record JXSR01S007708.1, read on the forward strand.
TTTTTCCCAAATACGTAAAGAAGTTTTAGCAAAAATGCATGTTTTCTATCATTTTTAGGGTTAATATGTAACAGATCCATGATATTTGAGGGACCTATTTGTGACGCAAGGCCACCTATAAAGTTTTGTGTGAGTCAATTCCATGTTCATGACCCATACTGTTTGACAATAGAAATGTTTTTTACAATACCTCTTTTCCTGTCCTTCTCTTATTTTGATTAAACGTCGCAATAAATTTCACACCAATATGTAAATTGGAGGAAATTGAATTTACCCATGAATAAAATAAATTCTTCATAACCCTGAAGATAGTAAAATGAGTGCTTTTGAAGATCTGTTCCTCTGATAATGTGTGAATATTTAAAGCATTAAAACGAATAACAATTGGAATTAAAGTTGATTTCTTAAAGTAAAGATTGTAAGATATCTAGTGGTAACGTGGCGTGTCGGTAGTATTTTTGACAAGCGCCTTGTAATCAAGCAAAGATGCTGTCATTACTGTGTACTTTGATGATATCAATCTTCCGCAATACTTTCTGGGCTTGGAGAAAAACTGCTCCATAACCTGAGGAAATATAGATCTCTTACACAGCCGTTTGCTTATCCCTTATAAACATATCTGATATAAAGAGAGATTATTGGGAGAAGGCTGGGTTAGAGGCTGGGCAGCTTGAAAGAGATTTGATTATGGTGCATAGTCACAATAGCCATGTGAAATTTGGGTTAGGATTTGGTTTAGTAACATAGGCTCATCAGTCATTGTGTCTGTACGATTTGTTATGCCCATTGACAGAAAGTTCCGGTTAATGTTCACTAAGCGTCTAGCATTAAGAATTTAATTTGTCACAGACAAATTAATATTGATGTTGATGATTAATTTTCTGGTTCATATTAGTACTGATATCTAGAAAAGCTTGTTGTTTAACCTGGGTGTATTTCTGATGTGCCATCTTGAACTGTAGGATATACACTCCCGGTCAAAAGTGTTTGCGCACAAAACCTTTAACCAGCCATATCTCGAGAACTGTTCATCATTTGCGCTATATTTTTTCGGATTTATATTTTGCATACATGTATCTAAAAAAACTCAACAAGAATTGCATTTAACGCATTTGAAAATATGGCGTGCTAAACATATTGTGTACTTTATGCACATTATAAACGGAGTTTAAATACATAACTGCACATTTGTTGGAAAACTTATTACCTGAAAATGTTCTTTATGGCTATATGGTGATAACGAGCATTGAAAAATAAAAAAACATAGGTACATATCAAAAAGTGGGTGTGGTGTATTTGTATATGGTCCAGAAAATCGGCCACTTTTATGGTTATTGAAGATCAAATATCAGAGGAAACATAAATTACTTGTATTGGATACATTAAGTATTTATAAAAAAACATGAACTTTTTCAGAGTCGTGGTCGTTTGATATAATAATTACGTTTTTTGCCTGTGCGCAAGGGTGCACAAACACTTTTGACCGGGAGTGTAAGTGTATCTGTAGAGAAAAAATGGTATCTGAAAAGCATGAAACTGCAGTTCTCTACACACTCATTTTGCTTGTATTGCAGCAATTGTTTCACTTTCAATAATAATGTAGATATTTCGATTTTCATTATTTTATAAACTTCAAAGTTAAACATTTCAAAGCAATTTCGATAATTTCTTGTTTCTACATGAATATACACATGGTGGGAAGTGCTGTCCAGATCTGCCAGTTTGGCCCAATCTAATTGTCAGTCTTAATTTAGTATGGTTAACTTATCATATTAGGGTGCTATTGTTGAACTTGTATTGCACCTGAATTAAATTAGCCTTAATGAACTATTAACCATATTAATCTATGATGTGTGTGTAGTAGACTGGCAAAGATTATGGCAGAGTTTTGTTTTGAAAACTAAAGAATAATAAACTATTTGTCGCTTATGATAATACCATTGCACCTTTAACATGCTATAAAGAAAGGAAAGCAAAACGGAACAAAATGCTTTGAACAGCTTTGAGGCAGCGTAAATGAAGCTGTCCCTTAGTCTGCTATTTGCAATGAATGTATGAATTTATTATTATTTTTTTATTGATTTATTTAATTATACTTTCTAAATATATTTTAGTTCCTCCAGTCCTGAAGCTTATCTTGCCTTATTACATTGATGTAAACAAATAAATTGAATGAACTGAAATAAATTTAGTAATTTAAAAGAGAAATCGGGGAAAAATCTAAAAAAACATGGGAAATGTGTTCTGAAAATTGATAAATCATCGGATAACATCAAATACACATTTTACTAAAGATTAGTGGGATAAAAGTGCAAGAGACACTGTTAGAAACACATCTAACTAATTGGATTAATTTACAGTTATTTCCCACAGCTATTGTCAGCCTGAAACAAACTTCCGATCTGTAATAAGCGCATTTAGAATTGTTGGAAGCACAAGATACACGGTGTCTTAAGGGTGTCATCAAACAGTCTGATTCCCTGATCAAATCCGCAAGAATTGTTGGATTGTATCTTTCCGTAAAAGTAGTCTAGGGGCAAGTGTTTGAGCAGAATGAGAAATTGAAATGTTTTCCCCAGACATCTGCCCTACATAAAAGTGTTTTTTGAGTTGGGTTGTTACAACCATGTCCTCTTGTATGATTGAATGTTTTTGCCTTTTAAGCTTAAAAGAAATGACAACTGTTTTGCATTTTTTTCAACAATATTTGTGATATGCAGTCATCCTTTGTTTCAAAATAAGGCCACACAGCCAAATGTTTTGCAGCACTTACACTGCGCTGGTTAAAGTGGTCTAGCACAGAAACGGTGTCAGACAGGAGTGTGCTGATATCAGCGGTGTTGGACACAATTTCAAAGTATTTATTCCGGGCTTTTAGCGTACTTTCTGGGGTACTGTATCTTGCGCTTTAATATAACACGATCTTACATGTGCGTCATTTTCATATTCACACATAAGAAACCATATCCTTCCAATTAAAGCAACAATTTTTACATCAATATACTGTTGCATCAAGCTATGTGTTTTCATAGTCAAAATCGCAAATATTTTTCATATTTCCTCATGATCAAATGCGTAGCATGACTCACTGTATTACCAAATTATTTTGAACCAAAATAGACAATTGATTACCTGTGTATGATTAGATTTCACTTAAGGTTTTTGTAAGGAGTATTGTCATTGATTAGGTGACCATGATGGGTTGTCTTCAGCTTTACCATCTAAATTCTGCAGGGGTAGATTCAATACCATAACAATTCTGGTTTGATTCCCTCCAACCATTTCAGTTCGGTGGAACTCACAATTCAGATACGTATCTGAATTTAGATACCCCGTATCAAAATTCTGATATCCGTATCTGAATTTGGATTTAAAACAGCTGAAATGGAATATCAGCTGAAATGAATATTAGCTTCGGCGTGCTGCACCATATTATCATCATTTGTCATCTAATTCTTAGAAAGTTTTGGCCAAATTATTTTGCTTCCTGTGATCAAGACATGTTTCGAAGCTGTTCCGTTGGAATTGTATAGATCCAAATGATATTTTCACAGGTACATTTATCGTAGATGCAAGAAAGATTTTCTACATGTTCTTGCCAGCTTGCGCTATTGATTTGTTACCTGCGCAACGACAGGCGTATCAGAATTCGCATATTCTAATTCTGATACAGGTATCTGAATTTTGATACATGGGTATCCAAATTCAGATATTGTGAGTTCCGTTGAACTGATTTGCTATAATAAATCTGAAAAACAAAGTGGCTTTTAAGATTTACCCCTCCCGCTACTTTGATAGCTAACTAGTTTTTGCAACAGTGCTTTTTCTTTACAGAATAGTGTTGGTAATAATCTAAATGATTAAAATGTGGTATCTTTTACTTAGAAAGATCTTTACAAATAAATTTTTTCCCCCCCCCCATTTTTTTTTTGATAACAGGCCAAAATAACACATTCGCACTTAGCAATGTACTAAAAGACATACAAGAAACGTTAACATGGGTACCATGTATTCAAAATGCTTTTCATCGATTACTCTATTTTCTAAATAATAATAATAATAACCGGCATTTATATAGCGCTGTTACACGTCAAGACGCGACCACAGCGTTTACAAACAAAGAAAATACTTTACCAAAAAATCTTAAAGCTTCAACTTAAAAACTACAATCTTAAGGCTACACATGAAAAAAATGGTGAACACAGTGGAAACACTACTTTGGAAAAAGATGAGTTTTTGTTTGTTTCTTGAATGATGAAATTGTGGCTGATCTTCTCACTGCGACAGGTAAGTTGTTCCATACCCGCGGGGCAGCATTTTGGAAGGCACAGTCCCCAAGCGTAGTGAAAGTTCTGTTTGAAATAAGCCGAGGTTGATCACGTCCAGAGCGCAAATTAACTGAAGGGATGTAAATCTGTAAGAGTTCAGTTAGATATATTGGTGCCGTGTTGCTGAGACATCTGTACACAGGACAGTCTTAAATAAAATCCGTTTTTTGACTGGTAGCCAGTGCAGTTCTTTAATGAGCGGATAGGTATTGACCCGCCTGTCGACAAGGAATATAAGACGTGCACAGCGGTTTTGAATCTTTTGAAGTTTCTTGATGTTTTTAGCCGTGATGTTAATAAGCAAAGAGTTACAATAGTCCAGTCTATAGTATTTCTTTACAACGCAGCCTTGCTCCAGGGATAAATGAGCTACAAAACTGGTTCACATTTGGTTTTTGACCTGCAAAAGATTAGCTTTGATTAGGTAACAATTGAAAGCATGAGTAAGACTTAGTAATAAGCTTAACTCTCCTGGAATAATGATAGTATTAATAACTAAAGGAGAAAGTGATGAATGGCTGGAATTGGTAGAACAAGATGTTTGAGCATTTAACTGACAGAAGGGTAAATAGCAATCGACAAAGAGACAACTGTCATAACTTGTTTTATAAGACGAGTCAATAGAGTAAAACCAATCGCTACGGGGCACCACTACGGGTCACTATCTATCCAATACATAGTGTTTATATATCCACATCAAATTACACAAGATATGAAGATGATTGGTATAAGGAGGAAATGATGAGATAAATATGACTACAATATAGACATCATCTCCATGGAGGAAATGACTTGAGATAGACTGAAGGAATGTGAGGACTGCTCAGGGCAATGCAGTTATCAGCATCTCCACAGACATCCTCTAATCTGAAATTAACTCTTATGATAACATCACAATGACCAACGAATACAGAATACCTTTGGACCATATTAATATTCTCAAGCGCTAGATATAGTTTGTCATTTTTACCATCTTGAAAATCCAGAGAGCTGAATGCATATTGACATATTACTCCATGGCAAAAATTTCACACCATGAGAACAAATTAAAATCAAAATTTTCATTCCGAATGAAAATTTAACATAGTGGTGAAAATGTAACACCATGAGAAAAATTCTGAATGAAAATGACTACTAAAATGACGAAGTATATTAACCGCCTTAGTTCATTCTTGTACTCTCTTACTTCTTTCACATCATGCATACTAATTACAACCCAATTTGCATTCCAGATTTTTAGCCAAATCATGACGCCTTCAAAACAAATCGGTATCATCTTTGCATGACATCCTTGTACAGTAATTGAGTACCAGGGCTCTTATAATATAGGAATTCATGCTATAAAATGTGCGACAAGCTTAAGGGATTAATTACGCTGATAGTGAGACGAGCATGTTACTACTGATTTTCAGCCATGTAGGTGATTAAAATACATCTGAAAAAGTGTGAAAATCATGATCCTTTTTTGCTGAACTACTAAAATAACGCCTCTGTGTAGGGTGTTGGATTAAAGGAATCATTGCTGATGATAACACAACATTATAAATCTATTTATCTATCTCACATTTACCATGCAAAACATTTTGATTTGTGAGCAGAGTCGGCACAGTGACGCCATGTGTGTAATTTTGAATGTTGCTAATGACAACTTTTCTATCCTATATCCGAACTGTTCCAACAAATTTATAAGCAGAACTCAGCAGCACTGCCTTTATTTTCAATATTTGTATATGGCTAATATAAGTTTGGTAAAAACAGAATAAATGTTCAATATTCCATGGGAGAAAAAATAACATCAGAATTTGTCTATGTCTGGACTTATCATTATCAGTAAAATACAAGTCTTCCCTTAAAATTTGAAGCTTCATGTTTGATGCACATAAGAATGTGAAGGGAAGGGAGCTTTTTATTATTTACGTGTTTTTTTTTCATATTCATCTTTATAATTAATTAACTCTATTTCTTGTCCAAATTATAGTGATAAATTATACAAGATAAACATGTACCAACTTCATTTGCACAAATACTAGTGCAATTTTATGTTACTCATGTATAGCACATGAATCTTAATCTGACACATTAGATCATTGAAAACAATGAGACAGCAATGGATGATATGACAAAACTTGATTGACATTTTTTCAATTGTAAATTTTAGTTTTTAATACAAACATACCACAGTTTAAATACAAAGCATAAATTCAGAATGTTAACATCCTGACTAAATCAGTTCCCTTTAAGCAAAGGGAAATTTAAAAAAATGTAATTTACAAAAGTCTCTGAATCTGAACATGTAACAGGATTCTACTGTCAGATTAGATTAGGATAAAAACTTGGCAAGATTAGCTCAATAAACAACTTGCTGTATTGTTGACATTAAAAGCCAGGAAAAGTCTAATCTGATCTTTAACTTGACTTTTTTCACTCAAATCTTGCAAATAATTTAGATATATTTAGTAGGGAGATAAATTTGTATTAAGAAATACCCAATGAAGGCCTTAAAGCTTACATTTTACGTAAGTGCCAGCGGTAATCAATGACTTCTCACTACTATCATGAACGAAAGCTATTTTCTCATATACGTTTATTGACCATTTAAATTGAGAAGTGTTATCATCTAAGTAGACCATTATTAGTGAAAATCTCTCTGATAGCATTTAGAGTCATTAGTGGAACTCAATTCTAAGCCATCTCATAGGATAGATTTAAAGGTTTGTAGTGTGAGCAGTATAGTTACATTTTACTTAATACTTCATCTACAGACAACTTCATAAGTCAAATTTTAGTTTAAAGGGGCATTGGATAAGTTCAGCATCATCCCAAAACTTTGTTCATACAATTTGGAATTTTTACATCATTTGAGGCCCTAGCAGTAAAAATGGAAGCATGCAAAGGTCAATTTCAACCCCATCATACAAACAAAGACAAAGCACAATTAAAATCTTACCCGGGTCTCTTTGGAAGTTAAGGCTACAGTTCCTAAAAACGTCTCACTCGGCTTAATGTCATTTTTACTGCAAGTTTTTACCTACTTACACATATCAGAATATTATAATTTTTGGCGACGTATAGAATAGAGTAT
>JXSR01S007708.1:78795-93906 GCA_000969725.1 Ophiothrix spiculata
AATAGCTATCTACTGCTGATAGGCACTAATAAAATAGCTATCTACTGCTGATGTTGGTACAGGTGTACTAGCTATGAAGCAGCTATCTTCTACTGATGCTGGCATTGATGAAGCCAAATGAACTTTTTTGTATCGATGAACTTGTAGTGAATAAAATATGTTACGAAGAAAACTTTAAAATGAAGTATTATTTGAATGCACAGATTAACAATTCTATTATGTGAAAGATTTCAATATATCTCCCATTTAACCCCCTACAATATTTCCTGGTGCCCATGTAGCTGTCTTTTAGGGAGCTAATAGATGTTTACTCAGACGTGATCATAACAGGCAGTTTAAGGCTTGATATGAGATACTCCCACAGATCTCCAAATATTGTCATCAAAGTTTCATATCCAGGAAAGACGAACCAGCATGTGCAATAACATGAGGGAGCAATCATCGTACTCCTACAGCTTGATTTGGGTTTAATTGAGGTCTTGTTGATAGGTTCTTACTAGCTAGGGCAGATTGCAAACATGGTAATTGCGGAAACCTTTATAGCAATTTGGTTGGGAGGTATGTTCACAAGTTATAAATTCTGATGATGAAAATCGGCAATTGTTGGATATTTGGTTAAAATGATTTTAACGTTGTTGTAGAATATATTATTTGTTCATTTCTATAATATTTCATCTAGAGTAAATCATTACAAATTAGGCAGTTATTATATTGGACTTATATTGATTAACCACTTATTTCACATCCACAAGGACACCCAGGGCAATGTTTCTAACTAGATGATCTAGGATGTTCACATTACATCAGGATTAAACTTGTCGTGGGTGGCTATTAGTAGCGGGTACACTGTAGGCATGGATCCATACAAACATGTAGAACTATTGGATTGCAGCTTGGTACACTTTGAAGAGCTCTTAAAAGTGTACCACAATGTCATAGGTGTTTAAAATAAACTTACCCATTTTAAAGGATGACTAGATGATGAAGGGAGGATGCCTGCCCTTAGTGACTGATACATCAAGACTCTGGAGATGAACTGCATCCTGGTTTGTCCGTTACCTCTATCATGATTATGTAAGAAAGACGTTGTAAGAAAGATGTCATACATGGTTCAGGTGATATGGCTGTTTGGAATTTGTTTACATGTAGAAAGATTGGTAGCAATTTAGATGCATTCCGCCATGAATCCACCTCTTTTTTTTTCAATTGTAAGCATTTGCTTAGTTAGTTAAATTAATAACTAACATCGGAACGAAAATGTACTTCCATCAGTTATTTATTTATTCATTTATGTTTCTCATTTTACTTAATCATATAAGTCGATGATCTCATAAGTCAATATTCTTAAAAGTTATAATCCAATGTCAAATGTACTGCTGTTTTGGACTACAGTTAGGGCCAAATCATAGTCGGCCTCCAAACAAAATTTTTCCTACCAAACATTTGGTCATGATGTCACCAAATATTTGCCATCGAATTTAAACTCTAGTCATTTTGTATTCATCTCAGAATCACAGCAAAGTGCATTTACAAAATTTAGCCTAGATAAGTCACTTCTTGTTACTGTCTTGTCTTGTGAAAATGTGTAGAAAAAAAGAATAAAATGAAAATAAGATAATCGCTGAAATAGTTAAGAGGTACAAAAGCAAGAAGAAAAGGTGTTCTTGAAATATCAGGTATAACTTGCATATTTGTAATTTGACAGAAGAAAACCAGAACACACGTAGGTCATTTTTAGTATCATTTAAGATATTCAAATACCATCTTCAAAAAGCATTTGTTTTTCCCCTGTGTGAGTAACTATTTATTTGAAAGCAAAGAAACGCATTAATATTCCTTCATAATTTCTTTAGAAATATAATTTTAATCCTATTCCTTCAGAATTTGTTTTTTAATTTGTGCAAATTTACCCTGTGCAACATGCAATTGGGTTTTTCAGAGTACATCACATTTGAGAATGCTGTTGACATTTTATATTTTGTATTAAAATAATTTGATAATAAAAATGAAAATCAATTGAGACAGTCTTGGAAGTAAGTCATACAAAATCTGTTAAGTGCGCTATGCAGATAGCCTCACTGGTATCACCAGATGACATTTTTTTGTAAAAATAATAAAGCAGGCAAGATCAATATCTCCTCCATTAATTGTGACAGAGCCGTTAATTGTTCTCTGTTTTGACAAAATTATGCTGAGAAGGAAGTGTTAGTCATGCACAGCTTGGGAAAAAGATGGCTTTGGAGAAACAAAATAGCTTCGTTCAAACCACTGATATGATACCAGGGGCCGATTTCGCTAACATTTAGCTATGGTCGCTAACCTCCGTTTTGATCGCTATCGCCAAAAATGATCGCTAAATTGTTAAAAATACTTGCTATTTAGCGATCATTTTGGGACTGAGCGATAAAAACGAAGTTAGCGACCATTGCTAATCTTAGTGAAATCGGCCCGAGGTCAGCAAGGGACTTGCTGGATGGAGCAGTTGTCATGTTCAGCATTTCCCTGTTATTTCTCTCATTAGTTTTGACCCTGCAAATTATGATAGAGTGTAAAACCAAATTTACTTTTTAAAGTTTATTGACAAAGAGATGTTTCAGTGTATTTTATCATTCATTTTGGACATTTGTCTGTAAAAAGTACATTACTGATATTGAGGTATTTTAGCTAATTTAAATCCTGAGCAATACATATATTGACATCGATTGACCAAGTTTTATCCTGGGGGGGGGGGGGGGGGGGCACTCAAGTATAATGCTGCAGGCATAGCATGACCAAGAAAAAGGTGAATTAGGGTTGTTTTTGAGGACAAAAGGGTGTATTAGGTGACACCTTTTAGGGTATCAAAACAGCCATTTTAGCTTATTTTCAAGAAATATGGTGCTTTTTCAAACCCTAGTGTTAAAATGGTAACGGTAAATTCCCAGTTTATGGTGTGAATGGGTGAAAAAGGGTATATTATAGTTTCAGAAACAATCATTCTTAGGGGATGTTTTGACAAACTGTTGTCACGCTTTGCCTGCAACATTACTACTACTACTACTAACTGACATTTATACCACGCCAAAACAAAAACAAAAATTTGCACTAAGGCGCCTGAAAGACACAAGCAATGAATGAAAATATTATAGTTCACTACCAAACATTTCAAAAATGCAATACAAAAACAGTTACTGATTATAAGTTAGATTGAAAAGATAATGCTTGAGAAGTTTCTTGAAATTGTCTATTGAGGAAGCTGTCTTAATGTGCTCTGGTAATGAGTTCCACAGTTTTGTTCCATTATACTAGAGTGCCCCCAGCCCCCCCTGGAGTTTTATCCTCATGTTACGTTGATGCTGGAAACTGGTATGCTAGCCATTCTTTAATTCTCATAATTTTGATTCTTTTGATTGATTCTTGAAATTTTTTGGAAAATACTGACAATCAACCTCACATGCTCATGACAATTAATATGAAATGTCAGGAATTATCAATACCCCATCCAAAGATCAACTTACAACCCGGGGGAGGGGGGGCAATCAAATAAGAATGTGACGTACCTGCTCCTACCGGCTTTTTAAATGTAGGGGCAATTATGAGAAATACATTGAAAAATACGGGGTCATTCGTTGTAGAGGGTCAAAAAACTGTGTCATTCCGAGCGATTTGTTTGCAAGAGCGAAAAACAGGGTCATTTGGTGTCAGTTTTTGAATAAAATAAGCCTAATTTTGACATTTACAAAATCGCTGATCTTCAAAATTTTCGTAATTTTTTTGAAAAATCGACAAATTGAGCGAAAAAAGGGGGTCATTCGGTGTAGGTTCTCGAAAAATCCGGGCATTGGATGAGAGTCACCATAAAAAAAGAGGATTATAAGGTTGACTTTCAAAACAATAGGGGGTCATTGGGTGACACCTCGGTGAAAAGGGGGGTCATTGGGTGAGAGCGGAGCAAAAAAAAGGGGGTCTATCGACAGGAGCATAACGCGTGCCAATATATGGGAATGCCCCCCCCCCCACCCGGGCTTATAACAAAGACACATTAAGTAAGTCCCATTGCACCTGTACTTGTCGTTTCTTGGTCAATATTTGCAACTACTTATCACCTCTTCCCAATGTTTAAATTTTCCTCAACAATAGAACTTGAAACATCAGAAGGGAGTGGCAGTGGGTTTAATTAAATAAGTATTCTACCCTCAACTGATTGAATTCCACTATTTTTGGTATCTTGTTATTTTAAGAAATTGATAATTTATTGTAAAGGATCGAGTAAAAACAAGATATACTCTTTGTGGTATTTTTAAAAAATAGGATTTGTATTTGTGTGCCTGTTACTGTAACATTAACAACATAAATAAGATAAAATACTTCCTTTGTAAATACTGTGTATAACGTTTCCAAAGTTAAATGCAAAAATTGACAGATAACAATACAGTTTGAACCAACATGTAGCACTCAAAATAAGGCCAAAAAAAATCATGTTTGTTTGCCCTCCGCGACCGACCCTAAAATCCCAAAAGTTTGGGTGGGTATTTTTTTTTTTTTTCTTCAAACATGTAAAATATGAAAACTCAATATTATCGATGGAAAACGTAAAATTTAGCAGTATAAAGTCATATTTAGTTGTATAAAATGAAAATTTCCTCTAACTAATGACCCACAATCTTTGATTAAGCCCTGCATTGCTTGGTATTCACGATAAAATGGATAGATATATCCATGGAATGACAGTATTCTTGTGAAGAGTAAAAAAAAAAAAAAGATCAACCGACCGACTGACCCAAAATTCAAATTTTTCCACTGGAAGGCAAACAAACGATTTTTTTTTGGCCTAAGATACTCCAAGCTCAATCAAAGAAAAAAAAAGACTATTATTCTCTGTCTGTTTTGATAACAGTATCTGGAGATAAGAAAGATGGGTGCTCTTTGTAAATACTACACGTTATTAATGGTCGGGTCAAAGAACTGAATCAAGTGGTTCACCTCAAATGAATCGACGACAAGGATTGAGTGATGTAGAGGTACAAGGCTGGTTAATTTCCGTCTGTGTATCTCTTAATTGAGACAATAGAAAGCTTGATTACATTGCTGCGGATTAGGAGGATGTATTAGTCATGCAATGGAAGCTGCATTGTTTTTAAAAGCTGTGTGTATTGCTATTCTCCGAAGAAATATATGCAAGTTGTCTGTGAATACTATACAACATTGAATTTTTACAAGGGAATTTGACAAATTTGTGAGTTGCAAAATTTAAGTACCTTGCAACAATGATTTTCACCAATTTTGTATTACAATATTTTGAAATATATAAAAATCCCAAGAATTAAATACTTTTAGGAACTTCAAAACAAGATTTTTGAAGTAGTTTTGAAACATATTATAATTTTATTCACAGAAAATTTAGTGTAAATTAAAATGCTTGTTTTTGAAATACATAACATACAAAAACATGAACAAGGTAAAATGTCTTTATCCAGAGGGTCCAAAACAGATTTACATGTTGTTATTTGTGTTGACGGAATAAACAAACTCACAGTCTGTTTTAAATTTTCATTATCATTTTGATTTATTCACTCTGCTCACCAGTACTGTGTTTTAATGATATATGAGTGGGGCTCTGGCAAAATGAGCGGAAAGTCACGATTTTCAAAATTGTGTTTATGACATATTTTGATTCTTTATAATCTCAGCTTTTGAATAATATATAGTACGGCATACTTTCTTTCTACAATCTTCATTTAGAGATCGAAGTACAAGGCAGTCCACTCAAAATCTGGCAGTAAAAAATTGTTGCAAATCAATTTTAAAGGTGAGGTATAGTTTGACACGTATGCATTAATGCCTTTTATGTCTAAAACGAAATTTGACCTTTTCACCATATTTTTACTTTAGCATCCATTTATTCAAAATTTTCAACCATGTATTTCTGCTCATTTTGCCAGAGCACCACTCATATATGTGACCTTCCAGCCCGTATGAGCAGTAAATGCCAGAAACTTCATTTTGCGCTACAGGTGAAAATACATGTCAAGGTCATAATTTGCCGAAATCGATTTTATGACAGATTCACAATCCTAGTGATTACTACAAAATACCAGCAAAGTTTCATTTCAAGAAAATGATAGGAAATGTGAAATAAATTGGTATATTCTTAAGACAATCAACAGAAAATATAGGGCTTACTAAACTTTGGAATGCGTTTATCTTAGTTATACGTTTTACTCCCTGACAAACTTTGACGGACCATAACTTGACTTCTGGAAATCGTTTGAAGGTCATTAAGGTGTCATTTTAATCATTAAAGCATGGTCTTTGCAAATAATTAAAGAAGTGAAAATGACAAAAGCTGGCATTTACTGCTGGTTTGGGCTGGACGGTCACATATGATTTCAGTGCAAGCTATTGTTATGAATCTTATTCTACAATAAAAGAGCTTATGTTAAAGTCTTGTAGATCCTCTCAGAGATTTCCGGTTGTCATTCAGTATGTCAGTGCTACATTACATGTTTTAAATCCCACCAGCTGAACATGATGAAATGAATGCCACCGTGTATCGCCAGAAATGTCTAGACTCATGATTAAATACTCAAGATGAGCTGCAGTAGAACTCCGGAGGGGTGGGGGTGGGGGGGGGGGGCTCTTAACTTTGAAAATGGTAGGTATGTCAGGCGCAAAGGGCCGACATGGGGGTCTGGTGAACTGATTTTTTGTAAAAAATGGATCTTTGAAACCGATTTTGGGGAAACTAGTGAACTGAAACTTTGGCAAAAAATAGCCTCCTGTGCTGAAATTTTTTGTATTTCCTGAACAATTTTTGCAGTTTGAGCTAAAAAAAAAAAAAAAAAAACAAGAGTCAAAAGAACTGAATCACGCTGAAAATGGGGATCTAGTGAGCGGCTAGCACTACAATCGTGCTCAGACTGATTTGGTTGGCTCAGCTGTCCGTGACTTTATAGATCAGTGTTCTATGTAGAGATGTGGATTTATTAAGTTAGTGAACTATATAGGCGAGGGTTGCAAGTGCGACTAGTGAGCGGCCTGGCAGCCTGAAAAAGGGGGTCTTGACTGCCAGACATATATACCCTGCCTGCATATAGTAAGTTCCCCCCCCCCTGGTAGAACTCTAATCTGGCAATATCTCATTGTCAAGATCTTGATACATGGTGCACTGTTGATGTATCAATTTGAACAACATCATGGCCTTGTCTTTTACAACATGCATGCAGATTTTTCTTCTTCTGAATATCAATCTTTATCCCTGATAAGTCTTCATTTGTGCTAGATTTTGTAAACATAAAGAATGCATCCTGCCCGGGGGGTTCTCACATTAGGTTGATATGGGTATGTGCCACGGTTTTGGGGTATAATTTTGCCATTTCAGGTATATCGATGGGTGAGTTTTTTGACACAGACCTAATGGAAAAATTAGGTGTTTTGGGGGGAAATTGCCTTAAAAAGCGCCCAATTTGACCCAAATTAGGTGTTTTTGCGGGAAAATGGTATGATTAAGGGTTGCAAAATTGGCTTTTTAGGTATAGAGAACGGTCCTTACCGCAAATTCTGCATGGCACACCCCCGTACAATATTTTTTTTGAGAACCCCCCCGGGGCATCCTGTTAGATTTTGTAACGACAAGGAAGACATTTGTGCTAGATTTTTGTCAAGATAAGAAAGGCATCTTTCCTGATTGTAACCAGTCACCTGCTTCGTGTGGTTACTGTTGTAGGTAAACAAATCTTCATGACTGAAACCTCAGAGATAAATGATAAATGTATTTACTTTTTGCAAGATTTTAAAATGATATATAAATCCTTGGGTAGGGGAGTCACTAACGTATCATTGGATGTTGTCCTCTGGGACTACATATTCTACCCAAAATACTGACATTTTTATCATCAAAAACAAAAGTTACTGACTGGCTTCTCCCATGAACTGTTTTTTTTATTCTTGTTAAATTTGTTTTGAAATTAAGATCAAACCATTTTTTTCAGTGCATTCTTATGAAGAAGTGTACCCTTTTAAGCCATATGTTATTTTTGATCTTGTTGATTTCCCCTCTCCCAGGCCCATAGCCAGGGGGTATGGGGGCAGCCTACCCCCCCCCCCCCTCCCTTCAGTCAAAGCCCCCCAAAAGTCCCTAAATGTCCACCAAAAAACGCCAATAAAGCACCAAAACATGTAAATGTAGGTTGTTTCTTAATAAAATACTACACAAAATGCTTTTTTTGCTTGTCACTTTGTCAAAACCAATTCGTTTAGGGTTGACCAAAACGAAAAATTTTCCTCCAAAAGGACCATTTTTGGAAAACCTGCCCCCCCCCCCCTTGAAAAAATCCTGGCTACGGGCCTGCCCTCTTCCACTAATGTAATAAGCAGACCAAGTGCTTGTTGGATATACATTTGAAGAGAAATGTCTTTAATGTTGTAATCATGTGATACTAACTGGTCATTTAATGCATCCATCTTGCATCTTTTCTCCAATGTCTGTATTAGTGATGAGATGTGATATGTCCTTGGGTATGCAGATGACCATCTATTATTTATTATTCTTATTGTATATTTTATACCAGGCATTAATCAATCAACATGTTTATTCTTATTTTTTGCTTCATTTTGTTTCCTACAAAGATACATATGAGTAGTAAGATTATGTGCAATATCAGGGCTATTGTCTATGTAGTAAAGTGCTTCAGAATGCCTTTACTGATTATTTGCTATTTAAGGTTTGTCATAGTATTTTTTTTTTCTTTGCATCTTATATTTTTCAAAAGAAAGTTGTTAATTTTGGTTTTACTTCAAATTGTTGCCTAAAACCAGGGGAAATTTATTTAAGGAGAATATATATTGCAATCTAAAAACACATATCCTAAAATATTAGAATATGTGTTTTTAGGTTGCAATGAGATATGAAAATGAAAAAAAAGTTCCTCAGAGCTCAGTTATGTAAGCATGCCTCTAGAGTATCATATGAAACTGTGGTGACAAGATGTGCACAGTTAGATAATTGCTGCCTGTTAACACTTTGTCATTACATGTTTAAAAAAATGAAAAACTCTTCTTGAATCAACACTTCCATGATAGCGAACAACCTGATGGTTGACATATGTTTTGAAACCTCATCCATGCTGTTTGTAGCATTAGTATTGAGTCCCCAATACAAATCCTATAAAAAATTCAGGCGGTATATGACACGATTAATAGAAGCCACTAAATTTAGGGACAAGGAATTTCCGAAACGCAAATTTAGGATACGTTTTTACATGTATTTCTATTGGGTCATGTATTGAAGAAAATATTACAAAAATTGTATTTTTACCTTTCCTCAAAAAATTACAGAAGTGTTCTTATAGTAATGAACATAATTATGTTCAATAGTATTCCAAATCCGCTGGTTTATGCGTGAACCCCTCTTTTTATAGATTTTATCATATTTTTTACTAATTAGGAATACAATTTTAGTGACCATTCCGGAAGTTGTATTTTTCCACAAATTATCCAACGTCTTACGCCAGAGGCGATATAGAACATGACGCAGCCGGGGATCGGCTTCGATACCGTACGACAACCAGTAAGAGTTGCCACGGCCTGCACCGCCTGAAAAAATTGATTCATCTCCGGCAGTCCGTACTGCCAAGAAATCTCGCAGCAAATGCTACTTGACTTACAGCTCTTGTATAAACTTGCCACTTTATCTGATTCAATAGGGTGGCAATATCACGATCAGTGTTTGATAGCAATGTAGGTTAGTTATGGTAGGGGCAGTCAAAAGGCGTGAGAAAGGTGACCTAGAAAATGACATTTCACACCTTGGTGATTGTTAACGGCATTATTGTAATCATCTTAAATCGTACAAGGAATGCTTTTATTTTAAATTGCTTTAGATCACCTTAAAATCCTTAAAATCGGAGGAAAAAATAAGATGAGTTTGAATGGCTTCCCGGAATTGGTTATGCTCCCACTGGTAACTGTAGGTTTTGACGTTTTTTTTGTAAACAATGTAGAGTAAGCTAGTTTTGAGAAACAAAACATTTAGTTCATCCTTAGTAGAATATAACAAAATGTTAGTTTTTTGGACATAAAAATTAGTGCTTTATTTTGAGATTTGCAAAGTAGCATTTGGTTTGCTCAAGTTTGCTTGTTTTTTTTCTTCTCCAAAATGTCAAAAAACTATTCGGATATATCACGCATATGGATTTGCTACAGGGTAAAAGTAAGTCCATCATCAATTATTATTTTGCCATTAACCAACATGTAATTATGAATATAGTTAATTCCATGGATATAATGAGGAAAACTTTGATTCTTGTTTGGTGACATGACCCCCCTCTTTACACAAGATCGAAGCCTGATAATTTCAAACCTAGCGACTTGGAAGCTGAACAATCATGGATATTAGAAATGGCACTTCTAGTATTTGACACCATTTTGCTGCCACTTGATGGTTAGCCAGATTTACTGAGATGGTTTGCTACGCTGACCTGGTTTTACTTAGATGAGTTCATGCGATGATGTTCGGAGTATTTATTTCAAGGCATTCTACAGATAGGTGCAAATAAGCTGGTGAAGAGTGAAGTGTTTAGGATTGTGTCTGATCAATGGATATACACTCCCGGTCAAAAGTGTTTGCGCAGCCTTCGACGTCGTCGTCCTATGAGTCATGACTGACCCGTTGTGACCCTTTTGATGATGTCGTTCAAACTGTGCCGATCTTGAGCATAACGGTAGGCTGCATTAACAGATAGGCCAGTATATTCTCTAATGCCATCTATCCAGCGGGTTTTCTGCCTGCCTCTTCTGCGATGTCCGCCAATCATTCCTTGAACAATTATTTTCTCTAGACAGTCGCCTCCCCTTCTTGAGATATGCCCAAAATATTGCGCACCCTTATATACGGACAAAAACGTAATTATTATATCAAACGACCAAGAATCATGTTTTTTGAGGTGCCTAACGTATCCAATATAAATAATCTATGTTTTCTTTGATATTCGATCTTCCATGACCATAAAAATGGCTGATTTCCTGGACCATATACTAATACACGACACCCATTTGTTGATATGTACCTATGTTGTTTATTATTAAATGCTCGTTATCACCGTGTAGCGGTAAATAATATTTTCAGATAATAAGTTTTCCAATAAATGCGCAGTTATGTATTTAAACTCCGTTTATAACGTGCAGAAGAAAGTACACAATATGTTTAGCACGCCATATTTACCAAATGCGGTAAATGCAATTCTTGTTTTTTTCAACTTTAGAGGGCATTATTTATCATTGTCTACAATTTTTTTAAAGATATATACGTAAAATATATATCCGAAAAAAATATGGCACCAATGATGAACGGTTCTCGAGATATGGCTTGTTAAAGGTTTTGTGCGCAAACACTTTTGACCGGGAGTGTAGGTTTGGGTTGAGAGACTTGTTAGATAGCAGGATATATGAATTATGATATAGATTTGTCATATCATCTGACACCAATGGGAGTTATGATGATGAAATATGGAGGCGAGGATAGAAGGAGGACAGGGAGATAGATGATGAAACGGAATACTTGTAGAATTCAAAGCAATGTGATGTTGAAAGTCTGGAATAGGACTTGCATCTTACAGGTGCAGATAGCTACTTTTCTTGGAAGAGTTAACAATGTTGATTTGAAATATCCCTTAACCCAAACAACTTGTTTTTTCTATATATTTATTTTTCATGCTCAGAAATAGAGGAAAAACAAGCTAGTTTCTATGTACCCACATGGCCCCACTTGTGAGTTGCTGTCCAGCTACTATCAACCTACTTTTGTGCTGTATCTTGAAATTAAAGAAACTCCATATTACCAGGATATTTTTTGATTTTGTAAGAGAAATAAAGAAATGCATAATTGAAATAGTGCATACCAGGGTATAGAAAAACAAATTAAACCTGTCTGGGAACTTTTAAAGTGCTAATGAGAATTTTCTGTGAGATTTATGAAAAAAAGCATAAAACTGCTTTAAACATCACTTGTTTTTGTCAGTTCATTAACATTCACCCTAAAATTTGCATCATTTGCTCATTTATTTGTAATTTCACCATTCAATATTGCCAGAAAAAAATCATCTGTCGTCAAAAAATGTTTGTTTGTACTTGAATTTATATTATTATTTTTTAAGCTTACCCATTTTTTCTGGGACTTAAAAACTTTTTTCTGGGAATGGCGCGGCCGCGTTACCGTGGATTTCGAAGCCCTGGCATACCCATTCAAACCTTACTAAAGAGAATTCATGGTATCTGGCTTGCAGGGAGATTCAGATTTCAGATTCACCCATTATAGTATTTCAATTTTCAAGCATTTTAATATATTCAAACTTAAAATTCTTTCAAAATTAAAATAGACTACATATACTTCAAAAGTATTCCTGTAAGATTGGAAACAGCATTTTGTACCATATTGCTAGGTTGCGATACATTGAATGAAAAAGTTCAGTGCTATATTGGGTTTTCACATTGACTGCTCTATGTTAGCTTGACTTTATGTATTGTGACCATGTTTTTGTTGCATGAACTCTGATCATACTTATGAAAATGTTAAGAGAGAAAGTTGTGAGAAAGACCAACAAACTAAATAGAGAGCATTGTTCAATTCTGGTGCCAAGACATTTCAAATTTTCTAATGTTAATTTGTGCTGTGCATGTGACTAAATAAAGTGAATTTGGCTTGACAATATACAACACATTTTTTAAAATCACACATATAAGGATCTTAAGTTTTGATGGTATAAAAAGATTATGAAAAATGTGTTCTAAGAAGTAAAAACTAATATTTTGTGAAAAAAGAATATTATATTATAAAGGGACATTCTTTTGGATTGTCACAACGTCATGGAAATGTTAATGCAATGTTTTTAAAAAAATAAATCATATGATACTGCATTGTGAGGGGATGTACAGCATGTCCCATATACAGACAACTGAGACTCAACCATATGTGACGCGTTACATCAAAAGGTACAAGTTCTCGGCCAAGCAAATTTTGAGATACAGGCAAATAAAGCTCGTAAATTATAAAGAAAATAATAAGAAAATTGTCATCTTTATTCAACATATCTTCAAAATTTAAACTTCAATTTTCACAAGCAAGGTATCATTTTAAAGCTTAATTTTAAGCTTGTAATACATACCTTATTTATCTTACCTTGTAATACATACCTTGAAAGTAACACAAAAATCTCAATTTTGTCAAAGGTAGACAACTTGTACCTTTTGATGTAACACGTCACATATGTTCAACATTTTTCAGTCATTGGGTCCATCTTATTTCAACCAAAAATTTTCTAAGATTTCTAATATTCACTCATACTCCACAAGATCCAGATTTTACAATTTCCACATACCAAAGATTGGCACTTATACCAAACATTCTTTCTTTTATCAATCCATTTTAGATTGGAATAAGTTGCCAAGTCACATTAAATCCATTCCTGACAAAGTATAATTTAAGTCTGCTATGAAAAAACACCTTGCAAGGGATGTCAGAGGGTAACGCATGGGGCATATATTTTTGTCTTACTCGTTCTGTTTTGTCTGTCTTTTGCATTTTTTCCCCATTGTCCTGGGCACCTTTTTGTTTTTAGTGTGGGACCCCATTGGAAATAAGTTTGCTTGAATAGCCAATCTTTATGGGTTATCCTGACATCTCGACATTTTGGTGTTTGTTGTATTATTGTATGTTCTTTTGATTGTTATTGTTGCATTGTAAGTTGTTTTGTCAAATAAACATGAAATGAAAAATGAAATGTGTATGTCAAAGGAAGCAATCTTTGCACTTTCACCAAGATTTTTTAGTAGTTTTGAGAGGTTTTAGAACCTGTTGAATACTCTAAAATATTACAATAAGTAGCAAATGCTGACTACAGCTACCTAAAACAGTCTTTTAGTGATGTATCTTGCAAACATGGCCGAGCGGTTAGAGCTCATAATACAGAGGTTGTGGGTTCGAGTCCTGATGGCGGCACTGCCGGTCGGACTATGTCTCCTTGTTTCCTGGGGCAAGACACTTTACTCAAATTGCTCTGTGGTTTGGAAGTCACGTAAAGCCGTTGGTCCCCTGTGCGGATGCTCCTTCTTGGGGCGCTGCATACAGTGTATACATAGTGAGTCAAAACAATATTACAACACCTTCAGGTTCAGGTTTTATTTTCCATAATCATCAATAACAATATAACAAGCAAATAACAATATAATATAAAGATAGACAATTACAGAAGACATGGTTAAAAGGCCAATAAGGCCAGAACATTACCATTCCCTTTGAAAAAATAATAAAAAAAAGTTACAAAGAGTAGGATTTCAGGATACCAACAAGACCGATACAATAATTAATGCAAGAAATGGGATAAGAATTAGCATTATATACCATTATACGCTGAAATTAAAAAAGTTTTCAACTGTTTTCAAAAATGTATAACTGATTTTGCATTTTCATCCTTCAGAAAAGTCCATCTTGTACATTAGTCAATGGAGGGATTATGTAAGTATATCCCTGCCTAAAACATATTTTTACCCATAATCCATTATAATCTGAATTATCAAAATGGTTCATAAAGGTACTAATTAAAAAAAATATCATACACTTCACTCATATTTTCCCCTCAAATATTCATTTGTTTGTCCCCCGTGACTTATTTTAAAGTTGGATTTAATTGATTTTCTAGTAAAAAACTTATGGAACAAAAATATTGTTTACAGGGGCCATATAAGACAGAGTTTTAAAAGGAAAAGACATCTTATTGTGTGTCTCTTTGTTCTTTGGTCAGTTTGTTCATAAAACATCTTCATGTATAAATTCTTGAATATCAAAACTGACAAGAGCCCGGCCATCAAGATTGCCGAAAGCTATTGACAATCCTTTAAGACTTCATTTTTTTCCGTACTCAAGTACAGATACGATGACCAGCATCAAATCTTTTCAAAACGTGTCTATAGAGACAAAATGAATTCGGTTGAGGTTTAAGCACGATGAGTTGTTCTTAGTGGTGTTTTATATACTCTGTTAGCTTTAGGCAAGAGGAGATATCATGTGTATCCCATCATGCATTGCTTCGTATGGGATTGTTTGTATTGAAATTATGTGAGTAGTTAGTGATGTAATAC
>JXSR01S007710.1:35204-46706 GCA_000969725.1 Ophiothrix spiculata
TTTTGACCATTTTTCGTTTACAAAAATAGATGTGACACTGACATTAATATAATCTACATCATTATTGCTTCATTGTTGTTTATCAAGCATTAAATAAACATACTTTTTAAATCATTTACATTTGTAGCTTGCGGTACAAAACTGTGTAGACTTGATTCCACTTTGCATTTTCCTCAGATTTCTGACCTGCTTTCCCGGCAGGTGTAGGCCGTCAAGAGGAGCCACGGGCATGAGCTCGAAGACCAATCCTGCAGAGGCGGCTCGAGCCTCGCTGCCCATCCGTGGTCCTTTATGACAGACTACACATGAACAATTATACATTTTGTAATTTAACGCTGTTCAATATATTGTTGGAACCATTCTAAGCAGAAATAAAATTGAAGAATGGCAAAGTTTATACTATTAATCAACAGAAATTATCAATACACGACACTTACATAACTGGGTCCTACAAGAGCCTACAAAGGCCCTATAACATATCAAATTCACTAAATACATGCATTCTGTATCATTCAGAAAATTGTACACTTGTACCATATACAGGCTTAAGTATAAAGGTTAAAACTAGCCACCCAAATATTCAACTACAAAATGCTTTTATTACATATATTACTCATCTCCTTCAGAACAGACCATATGATGGCCAACTACAAAAAGCTCTTGAAAATTCTTATTTTTGAAATTAGAAATAGTCTTTGTGTTACGCAAATATATAACTATTTCTAAAAGCAGTAAACTAATTGTCTTTGTAAGACCACATTATGGTCTATCAATAATAATAAATAGTTCTTGGCCATTTAAATTTATTTTTTTAGTCCATGTGATAAAGCTAGTAGCAATTTTAAACACTACTAGATCAAAATTGTCAAAATGGTTCAAAAGTTGTGACATTTTCATTATTTAAAT
The DNA here is from genome assembly GCA_000969725.1 of Ophiothrix spiculata. Lineage (NCBI taxonomy): Eukaryota > Metazoa > Echinodermata > Ophiuroidea > Amphilepidida > Ophiotrichidae > Ophiothrix > Ophiothrix spiculata. Next base: position 36,111 of record JXSR01S007710.1, read on the forward strand.
ATTGCTTTGCTCAGAGCAGGTAAATTGCTTAAATACCGACACCTTGAAGGTGTCCAAATTATCTTTCCACTTCATTATGAGTTATTTTTCTCACACAAGTTTTTAAATATAATTATTTTCAATACAAAATTGGGGAACATTGGGTAAACATTCATCACTTCTTTTCACAATTTATTGACGCTTTGAAAGTGTCCAGAAAACACACGTTTCCATTTCCTTCAATGTTTTGCAGTTGGATGGACCATTGCACTCAGTTGCAGAAATCAAACATCAGAAACAGTGTTTTACATCAGTAGAAAAAATAACCATACTTAACCCACCACCCTAAAAATATTCAGATATTAACATAGGTCAAAGAAAACATAAGAGGGTAACAGATAAACCTATATATGGGTTATGTGGAATGAATTTGATTTGTAAATCACAAAATTTTACAATTCGAAAGACGAAACCCAGTGTTGGAATTCCCACAATCCATTTAAATCAATTGCCAGTACATTGTAATACCATTTACAGGAACACTGATGTAAGAAAACTGTTATGCATACATTTGTACAACACAAAGTCACACATTTTTACTGAAAGGGCACACTTTAGTCATACTCTGAGATAATATATTAGGTCCTTTACTTTTATATATTAAATTCAATTGTTTTTTCAAATTGCAGAACATTAATTCTTTGAATAATCAATACAGAATGTAATATTCTAAGTTACATTGTGTAGGTAATGCAAAGTGATTTAAATCATTCTATGTGGTAAAGGTCATTTACTAAAACAAGATTACCATTAGAATAACTTAACTGAATTAAATCTTCATTCTTAAAAGTGGACATTTCTGTTATAAATGCATCTACAGTAACATAAAATCAAGATGGATGAATTTCATGCTTCCCATTTTCTGAAGGTACCAAATGTTACTTCTTAAATATCTTACTGACATTACTGGCATATTGCTATATAAAAGTGTTTGCTGAAAGGGACTACTTGCTAGGTTACATGTAAATCTGTGAAAGTCAAGATTGGAGTTAATTTCCAAAGATCTTGGTGCTGGTTTGTTTTGGCATACTTTATAAGAAGACTTAAGTTCCAAAGACCTTTCTGGTGATTTGTTCTGGGACACTGTATAAGAGAAGGGCAATGAAGGCAATGAGGAGGAGCAGGAGGAGGCCACCAATGATGTACCACTTGTAGTTGTTCCAGATGATGAATTTCAGTGTCTTCCATGGAGATGTGAACCACAAGAAGGAGGTTTCTGGTCGTCTGTAAAAGAAAAATAAACAGAATAAACGGGTGGTTAATGATGTGTGGAACAGCAACATTTCAAATATTGTTATGCAATCTCCCAACTTTTACAACTATGTAATGATTTTTGAACAATTATTTTTGTTAACTTTTTTAGATTCTTTTGAAAATTCAAAAATGACTACAATGATACTGGGAAAGATTTGCAATCAACATGCGACAAAGAAAATGAAACACTACACAACTAAACTCTTCATATGACCATCATTATACTGCAGATATGGAATAGAGCATGATGCATCACCAATAGAGAAAGTATAAATTGATATCTGAATCTTAGTGTCCTGTTTTGTCCCTCAAAGTGTTAAATAAAGAATCTGAAACACTACACAACTAAACTCTTTATATGACCTTCATCATACTTCAGATATGGAATAGAGCATGATGCATCACCAATAGAGAAAGTATAAATTGATATCCGAATCCTAGTGTCCCGTTTTGTCCCTCAAAGTTTAAATAAAGAATCTGGTTCACACACATAAACAGCAGATGGGTAGCACTAGGGAAATCCCTGCTCAGATTATCCACGTTAAAACGGGAAATTAGTAACACCTGAAACACATTCCATCATTTCAACATATACATACATGTGACAATCATCCCTATTCAATAACAGTCGCCCAGAATTTGAACTTAGCTTAGCTTTTGTCTTTGACTTCGCCCAGAATTTGACTTTGTGTTGTTTTCGCTTTGACACCACGATGACCAGTTCAACGGTATTTAGCAATTCATTAAATAGATAATCAAGCATTGCATCGAGCTGAGAAGTAAACTTTTAACCTTTTCTAATCTTTAAGTAATAGTCACGCATTGCCTTTGACCATGTGTTGTTTAGAACCGATGTTTGTGTATGTATTATACGCGGTACTTGTTTGTGTGTATACTGTATGCGTGTCTATGACATGTCAGTCAAAAGTGTTTACTTGTAATTTGAATAACAAGAACGGGAAAGACATGTCAAACATATGAGTTGAGTCCAATCAAAAGGACTATATTTTCTTGATCATTAACAATCCATTCATAGTCATTTGGATGTGGTACTACTTCTTAACAATCCACAATTGTACTAACGTTTAGCAATGGTCGCTAACCCTGTTTTGATTGCCAAATCCATAAATGGTTGCTAAATAGCGGGCATTTTTAACAATTTAGCGATTATTTTGGAGTTAGCGATCATCGCTACATGTTAGTGAAATTGGCTTTAATAATGAGTGATTGTACCAGATCTGGTTCGCTGTCTGAGACCCATCAGTAATTATGACACAATAGCCTAGAAAATGAATAATTTAAAATTAAGTGAACTTTTCAGCATACATATGTTTTGTACATGTATTTAACTTTTTATTTCGATAAAAAAGATGTGAGGTTTCATTCAAATCAAATTTATGAATTGCACCTTTAATGCAGATGTGTTTAACATAATGGCGTGATATAAGTATCTTTTCTACTTAGATAAGAATTTCTGCTAATAAAGGCCAAAATAATGACGGAAAATATCAAAAAAATTGTAATCATTACCAAGTAATAAGAGATAAGAGAGTCTTAATATATTTGACTATAACTTAACGAACGTCCCAAGCACAAGAGTTGATTAAAGTAGAGAATAGAACTGAGATGATCAAACACTCTATCTGAGTATGTACTGGCCCTGGAATGAACGATTGAACTCGCTCGCCCGGGCTTATTAAGGGAGTTAACTACATGCCAACTACTGTGGGAACTAGCTGGTCTTTATTTAATGATGCTTAATCAGTTTTTATCTTGCTGCTTTTTATAACAATAATTGCTGTATCTATGTCCATGGATCCCTGACCATAGAGTGGTGACTGGTGCAAGAAACTCGCTTTTATCTCTTTCCAAATATTTTCAAAAGTAATAACAAATCTCAAGAATATTGAAATCATCTAAAAGGTATTTTGCTCAACATAGCAAGTACCTGCCCTGCAATATGTTTGTATTTCAAGATTATTGTAGTGCAACATTATATATTTTGAAATTATATCAAAGAGATTTGAGCAGTGGCGAAGCCAGGGGTGGGCAAGGTGGGCCATTTGCCCACCTTGGAATTTTTTTGGAGAAATTTTGAAGACCTGGGAGAAAAAAAGGGGGCAGGAACGGCCTTTTTCCCATAAAATTACGACAATTAGAGCTGAAAATCGCTAAAAATTAGGTTGAAAACTTCATAAAGCACAATATTTGGCGGTTTTTCTTGAAAAACTCGGCTGAGTCGGCCCCTTGGAACCCCTGTAAAGTCGCTCGATAAAATCCATTGGAGAAATCTTGGGTGGTTTGCCCACCCTTGGAGAAAGGCCTGGCTACGCCACTGGATTTGAGGTAGGATAAATGAATTTCCAAACAATAAACATGGGGGAGGAACCCCCTCCCTTGCATCCTTGAAAATAATAGTACCTGTATTTTCAACTGGCAATCATTTGAGTTTGCCCACTTTGGTCTTTAATAAACGGATGGATGATAAGACTGGAAGTTGATATGCAAGTCATTGTGTAATAGATAAAAATAACTGAATAGATGCTAGTTCAAGTTTGAACTGATAATTTCTGTCCCCCCTTACATCAGCAAAAAACAAAAAGATTTTGAATAAGATAAAAGAAATTGTATCATTTACTACACCTTATGAATATTTATGAGTTATACAGTCTTTTTACTGGTCAATTAGCAGAGACACCCGGCAAAAAATAATTTTGACTACTTCCTTGGGTTGGTTTTTCACTCAAGTATAACTGCACAGATATGTGTACACACACATAAGTAGTTAAAACTGGTGCATGATGATACTACCAAATGGTTCATGGCAAAATACTTAATTTTTTGAGGTTTTAGGCAAAATACTTAATTTTGAGGTTTTAGTTCTATTTCCAAGTTGTGACTTTTATAAGGTGTAGTTAAACAAATACAACATGGTTTATTTTGGATTTGTACAAGACAACATAATAATTCACAGACTTTGTGTTGTAGCATTCCCCAAGCTTAACAGAAATCAAATCTCTTAAAATGATTAAAAGATGATTTGAAATGGGGCTGAGACTGAGGATAAAACCCTTACATAATATATGGATTTGTTTTAGATCAATTTTTGTTGAAACAAGTTTATTTCAGATGAGATTAACCAAATCGTCTTTCCTGACAAATTACCTGCTGCAAATTGAATTTTGTAAGTTCGTGACACCCATGTGCCACTCATCAACATGATTACCACATATTAGCTTCAGTTCACAAAACCCATCACGCAACCAAATTATGTTATCTCATGTTTTCCATCATACACAACAAAGTAGCCTGTCAAAACGCTCCTGAAATTGTCATTTCAAAAGCTAGCGAACATAAGCATGTACTCAAAGAAGACGCTGTAACTATGGTAACGGCACATTATTTAACAAGATCTATCTTGAGGCTAAACAGTATGATATCTGATATAAGGTTTACCATTAGAGACGTCAGTTTAACTTAACGGGAGTAGCTGTGATTATACACAATTATAACAACTCAGAAAACTAATATATGAATCAATTAAGGACATGATACCAAAGCAAACAAAATAATTGTTTTATATATTTCTCAAAAAGACCATTTTAAAGTAAATCATAATCAAGGATTGTCAATGTTTAAATTTTCCTAATTTTTGGTGTGCTTCTTGATATTATTCTTAGTGTGATTATACAAGTGTGCTCTTATCACCAAAATATTTCTTGTTGATTCAAAGAAGTTTTATTCGGTAAGAGGATTCAAACAACGGTGGTCACGCCCTCTTTCATAGTGGCAATAGGAACTAGGGATTTTCTTGGTGGTGCAAAAGGGCTATGAAAAATTACATGTACGAGGTACAGCGAAATGATGTCACATAATAAAATAAACCAAAAAACAATGGAGTTTGATATAGTAACTAAAATGGTTTTGGCTTTTTAAAAATATTGGTATATATGATATGAATTAAATAAAATGTTCAACTTGAATTTCATGTTTACATTAATTTGAATACAATATAAGATGGCAAAAAATTGTTGACGCCCCACGTGCGAGAATTCAATGACTGGTTTTTTTTTCTGGGTGTCTACGTAGAAACATGGACATTGAACTAATATGTTAACTGCAATAACTCAGTTGAATGTACAAATAGTTGTTTTCTCTTAAGGTTTAACAAAATATTCAAGTTCATCAGAAATAGTTATGGATATGACACTGTAAGTAAGTATGTAGAAGTATTTAGTGAAAATACGATAAAATCAGAAAATGTAAAGTAAAGTTGGACTTGGAATCATGGTTAAGACCTGTAAGTCTGAAATCTGATGCCAGCCAAAGTGCTTGCTAGCCAGTATGATCGTTGGGGTAGCCTACCATGAGGTATCTACTGCGCACGTGTAAGAGCAGACATTGACTGAATTTACCAAGTAGATTGGGGAAAAAATGTTACCCCTTTTTATGCATGGTACTACAAAGGAAGTAATACTTTTCATTCAAGCGACATTAAATATACATAAATGTTCATATATCTAGCAAGACATTGAATTTGAATATAACGCTGTGCCATGACTGCAAGATAAACTTATAAACTGAATAGACAATCTTTAAAAGAGAAGTATATATATCAACTTTACCCAATAAACATACCTAGAATTACTAAGATGTTATTTAAAAAAAGTAAAATTTTGGTTTAAATTGTCCAAATTCAATTTCTGACAGGGTATTTTGCTAGAACAATTGTAATTTTGTTATGCAAGTTTCTTTTCTGCATTGCATGCATGCAGCTATTTTTCAAAATGACGAATTATTTGATGTGACGCAATCACCTTCTCCCCCTTACAAACTCCCTTTAGCCTACTCTCATCTTAAGGGTATCCCAAACTTTTTTCATCAAAAGGACCACAGCAGATGTAGAAATAGTTCAAAGTAAGTTTAAAAAAAAAAATAAAATAAGAAGGTGGTACCCCTCTCCCTAGCTTTGTTCAGACTACAGTTAAACTTGACCATTTTAAGGTTTGTATTCTAGCTCTGTTTAGACTACAGTTAAACCTCGACCATTTTAAGGTTTGTATTAGTAAGCGCTGAGCCTTTTTGGGAATGGTGCAATTAATGCATTTTGTATTAAACTTGACCATAGACACACAATTGCAAGGAATCATTATCATAAGAACAACATCTCAATTACACTCATATCTAAATCATTTGCCATTCAGTTTAACACTCTGAAGCATATCTTTTTAATGCATATCTACTATTCTATTAAGATTAGCCAGGATTCCAAGAAAAATAATGAAAAGTTTCTATCACACCATATAAAAAGGACTATATGATTCCTCAGGGGTACGATTCCAATTGTGATGGGTGCCCCCTCTAGTATTCCTGGCATGCATGTGGTGGCAGATGGATATATAATAGCTAGGTGTAGCTCATCTCTGTTGCATCCCAACCTTGACTGACAGATGACCTGGTTTTGCAACCAAGAGAGGCCAGGATCAAATGCCAGCTGGGAAAAACTCATGAGTAGCAAACTGAAAAAAAAAATATTACCCATTTCTTTAATCAAAAACAAACAACAAACACCCAAACAAACAAAACAGTCCGATGTTTAAAGAAAATCCCTGATGTTTGTTTATGTTAATTATTAGCTGACCATAAGGAATGTTTAAATATCTAGCCATCTGCTCGGAAAGATAGCGAGAGGGGTAAAATAATTGAGTTTCCACCCAGATTCAAACTGAGGAACCATCGTCTCCGAAAACCGTTTACACCAATAGCAAGTTGACATTTGAGTTGCTACCTGGGCAATGTTTCGTTCACGTACATGTAAACCCTGTTTATAACAAATATAGACTTTCTACTACAGAGATTTAGTCAAATATTAATTAATTCAAAATTGAGCGAATCACAGAATAAAATAGAAGATGGATGATTGCTGAAAACTAAATAATTGTGGAGTTAAAAGGCCTCAAGCACTTTAAAGTTTTGTTCAACAGATTCTGATGCTTGGATTTGGAGATTGTCCTCATTTAATAAGCTATGTGCGCCTCTGTACTAAATGCATGTTCAACTCATTATTTTCAACAATTTTTGTCCCATGCACTTTTCGGAAAAATTTCAAAAAGGTTGCATGTCTCATCAATATTATCAATCTATTAGTATTAGAAACCACAAGTCATTGAACCCGTATGTCTTGAAGATGTTGGGATATGTTGCAATCATATCTCAGCATCAAAGAGCAACAAACTCAGCACATTATTACACTTGAGTTGTTTGACACCCAGAAAATATCAGGATAATGATCTGGCAAAGTACAGAGAGACCTGTACAGTGCTTGCTAATCCAATTTACAAGGCACTTTGTTGTTTCTATATATCAAACGACTAATTACCACGAGCATTGGCTTATGCAAGCAACGTTATATTCTGGCAATTTCTTTGGCAAATTGGCTCAAGCTATCAAGAACAGCCAGTCATCGTCATGTGACAAGAAAACTTAAATGACTTTAGGACATTATTGTTAGAGTATCCCAAGTCAAAACTGGGGCCACCATACGACCATTTCTGTAAATTAAAAAGAAAAAACTTAATGTGCCCTTTTCCTTCATAACCCTTTAGCAAAATCTATTAATAAAAAATATCAATATACCTTAAAAAGTGCAAATACAAAACGGGATCAACACAGATCTAGAACAAGGCGTAAGTGAGAAATCTACCTATGGGAGCCAATAATTTCCCCTTCTCCTGCTTACAGCTTTCCTGTTATTGCACACACACACTGCAGATGTCATCATTCATATTATTGCAACATTGCTAGATATTCATCACGGTTGATAATAAGTTTGTAACGAGCTGTGTTCACATACAAGTTTTTTTCCTTGAGTTACCTTAAACCTACCTAATACCACCTATATAATTGAATGAAGCCAGCTATGATCGCAAAATCACAAGGGAACCCAGGTTTGAATCTGGGTTAAAATAAACATGTAGACTTTTGATGATGCTAGATATTCATCACGGTTGATAATAAGTTTGTAACGAGCTGTGTTCACATACAAGTTTTTTTCTTGAGTATGCTTCTTAAGAGCATGGAAATCCGTTACCTTAAACCTAATACCACTGTTTCTTACAATCTAAGTCCAAATAGACCTATATAATTGAATGAAGCCAGCTATGTTTCCAAAATCTTTGCTCAGGTGTGGAAGGGGCCCAAGATTTGAATCTGGGTTAAAATAAACATGTAGACTTGTTTTTAACCTTAAACCTAATACCACTGTTTCCTACAATCTAAGTCCATATAGACCTTTATAATTGAATGAAGCCAGCTATGATTGCAAAATCTTTGCCGAGGCGTGCAAGGGATCCCAGGTTTGAATCTGGGTTAAAATAAACATTAAGGCCCGTATTCCAGAAAAGTGTTTAGCTAAATCAAGGTTTTATTTCTCGTCAACAGCACGACTCATTGAACTGTTCTGCTTGAAAACTGCAATGATGCATATCATTCCTGGATAGTTGATGCTCAGTTAAACAATGGTTTAGCTAAACATCTTTCTGGAATACAGGCCGTAGACTTTTTGAAACCAGTGATGCTTTAGTCACATAGAGAAAGAACTGTCCGTCGAGCTTGCTTACAACAACAGAAAAACCCATACGAACTTCAACGAGGTGTATTGCTGTTAACTGACCTAACCATCATCTTCAACATGAAAATCCACATCTAGAAATGTATGCTTTTATATGGATTTATCTATTGGTTGCTGAGTTACAAAGCATAAAATATTTCAGAAAATGAGGGGTTAACTGTGCCCTTAAGTTATCCATTCCATGCCAGCTTGGCTGACTACGTTTTCCATGACTTAAGCATTAGTGTGAACATGTGTTAGGGTTATAACAAAGGTATAAGGAGAAGTTGCCATGACGCAGAAGACATCTAACAACAAAATGTTATCAATTTTTCAACGACATCTAACCACACCCTCTCAAATATATAAAACATATGATTTTGTTCTATAGCGGAAACACTTTGAAAATGTGTTTAAAATATATATTTGTAGATATCTGTTCATTAAATTGCTAGGATAGGCTGTCAGAATTTCCCAACATCCTTTCTATACAGGATCAGCCTTTAAGTTCCACTTCCGAGTAATTGCTAATATTCTTCGCTGATTGATGAAGATGAACATCTCTAGTTCTTGTTGTTGTTCAACAATCTCAACTTTTCACTTTTTGAACTTTACGCAACCCTGTTGGATTTCCAATGTAAAGTTTAGTTTAGTTTCTCTGGGCACCAACTGAATCAATCATTTGTAAAAAGATTATTACATAAATTGAAATTAAAAAGTTCTTTACATGAATTGTAATGCAGTAATCAATCACACAAATATTTCTTTTTTAAAGATTCTGGAGAAAAAGATGCTGAAAAATAAAATAAAACTAAACCTAATCTAAATAGTTGCTATAAAGACAAATGTGATGGATGCTGTTTACATTGGGAAAAGATATAGAATATTCAGTCCATCTTGTCAAAGAATAAAATATATAAAAAACAGAAAGCACATAAAACATTACATCAACAGTTTACCAGTCCCATGTGACAAACAAAATCAAATTAATGGTTTTTATTTCAAACTCTAATCGTGACCCGCCGGTCAAAATGTTAGAATTTTTACATTATTAAAACACACCTAAACAATCACAATGTAATTTGTAGGCCGCAGTTTAATCAGTGCCAGTGTTGCAACAATGAAACAATTGTACAAATGCACAACAAACATTACAGGCAATGAGGATAAAGTGCCTTGCCCAAGGACACAACACGTTGGCATGAGCAGGGTTAGAACTCATAACCTATGGATTACAAGACGGATGTCTTATCCACTTAACCGCACATGCTCCTCAAGCAAGAATTGAATGCCATAGTATACAAATCCAAGAGTCAACATACTTCAGGTTGGATGTAACAAGAGCAACCTAGAGCAGTTTTTTATGTTAAACATACTTAAAAGGACGCATAGTATGCATCCACTCGGCCAATTAAACTATTGGTCTTCTCAATGTAGATCAGCTTATCATTAAGTTATTTCATACCAGCTGCCAACAGTGGTTGAAATACTTACAAGTTTCCATCATAGTCTATTATGATTTGTCAAAGTTTTGGAAGTGAGGGGATTTATTAATTTGACCAATACCAAATAGTTGAATTGGACAAACGGATACAGTATGTAATGTTCAAAATGGATATAAAATTATTTGTATATTTAAATTTATCAAATCGTTGAGCCAAGATAGGATGTCAGAATTTCCCAACATCCTTTCT
>JXSR01S007711.1:29725-40395 GCA_000969725.1 Ophiothrix spiculata
GTTCATCATTCTCGAAATATTCAAATTACGATATCTCGAGAACCGTATAACGTATGAAGATCATTTAAAAACCATTTTACTCTGTTTTAAAATCTCTTTAAAATGAGCCCAGTTTTATAGTAATATGAGTAACTTCCAGTTTTTCCTACATAACCTATAGACTCAGTGGCTAAAATTAGCCATCAACTTTTTTGCTATTTGCCATTCCTTTTTTGTTGGATCACTCATGTATTATTGTTAACAATATCAATGAGTATCTACTTAAGTGTTTGTTGATTGAAAAAAATCAAAATGTGTACTTTGATCATGCATTTTTAAATTTTAGGTGATTGTTTACATAAAAAGGATCATGAATTTTCACAAGTTTATGTTTGGTAAACTCCTTGACTACCATGGCCTATGGCTTAAGCAACTCACTAAGGTATCTGTATCTGTATCTGTATCATTTAGTCGGTAGAACTCCTCACTGAGGTAACATCAACAACCTATGTATGTAAGAGCACATTTCCCACATTTTTCATGATGCGAGTTGTTCAAAATGAGACTTCAAAAATTGGCAAAATTAACCATTGAGTCAATGGAGCCCAGTCAGTCCATATTCATGTACAAATCATATGAACTGACAAATCAGTCTACTGATTGCTGATAGACTGAAAGAGATGAACAACCTGCAATGTTGCTAGGATCCATTTTATTATTTAATATTGGCATATATGCAGATGATTCAACTCTGTTCTGCGAGATCAAATCAACTGACAACCCTAAGGGCAGGCAATTACAACCAGCTTAAATAGAGATTGGGAGAGGATGAGAATCTGGGCAGAGAGGTGGAATGTTACATTTGAACCATCAAAGTGTAAGGCTATGACAATATCCAGGAAAAGACCTCCTAACAGGCTTGAACTCAAGTTTGGCAGTACAACCTTGGGAGAGATGAACAACCTGGAAATATTGGGAGTCACAATTGATAGCAAACTGACTTGGACAAAACATGTCTCAGGCAGCTTCTAGAGCTGGGCAGAAACCTGGGAGCTCTTAGGAGAGTGGCTAACAAGTTGGATAGGAGAGGTAGAGCAACTGTCTACAAGGCCCAAGTGCGTAGCATTTGGAGTATGCATCATTGCATGGATGAGTGCTAGCCCAAGAACATTTGGACTTCTGGACTCAATCCAGAAGAAGGCACTTTGTGTTATTGGTGTTGATGTAGCGTAGGTCTGTCTATTGCCATTGGGGTCAACAAATGTCAAATATATATATTTTTTAAAATAAAATGCGTAAGTGAACAATAGTCCATAAAAGGATTGATTAATATAAAAATCTAGCATAAGCAACAGTACACTATGGTAGATATATCCCCATGGCCTAATCCGTGGTTCACAGCAACAAGAAAACTGGAGTGCAGGGACAGAAGCCTTAAACACAAGACAATAGATACTCATGCACCCTGCTCTTGAAGGATGCAGAAATGTTGCCAACTACGTCATCTGCCAAGCTGTTCCAAACATGAACTGTAGTGTGGATAAATGTCCGGCCTGTGGAAACTGTTCTGGACAACGGAATTGCGAGAGCGTGGCATGGCATCGAAAGGCTGGAACGGGTGGCTCTCCTGACAATATACGGCTGAGGGAGCAGAGCACGAAGGTCTGTCGGGCATGAGTTTGTGTGCATCTTGTAGAGAACTGTAGTCACTGCAACTTGGCGCCTCTGATGTAGAGATGAGATGTTGAGTTCTGCTCTAGTACACTTGACCCACAAAATGGCAGATTGGCGGACTTCTCTTTCTACATTTTCAGTTAAAAATCTTGTCTTGAAAAAATAATCATCATTCTTGCCACATCATTTAAGCCTTGCCAGTAAAAAAAATACCTTTCTGATATACTGGTTTCAATATATAACAGTCAAGCATTCGCTCTAAAAAATCCCAATTTACCTGATTGAACGCAATACATGGAAGAGGAAAGTTTGGTTTGTTTACTGCTACAGATGTACATGTATGGTACATCGGGGACAATAGCAACTTTTTGTGAAACTTGAGATACGTAAGCTTGCCTCAAGCAAAATACAAAGTTTTTTGGATTGAGTTTCTCGAGCAAGAATAATCCTGATAACTTTGTCACCTTTGAAGTGATGATCCCTTGATGTTCATCAACTTTAAAGTATTGAAATTCCTGTTTTAATGTACGGTACTCAATATATAGCTTGTATACTTTCTAAAACACCCTACCCAATAGATCATAAGAAAATTGAATCAAGACAATGTTTTCACCATTTTTGAAAGATAGGACAGTCAGGGACTTCCTTTTAAAATTTGTAGGGCTCTATCAAAAGCTCTCCTGAAGTTCTTTAGGGGAGCAGTTAGGAGAGCTATCTGGAAATTTAGATGTAAATACCATCATACAAGGCGCTCTATTAATTGAGCTCCCATAAAGCATTTTAGGGGAGCAGGGTGGCTCAGCTTACTCCCCTCAAATTTCCCAAGTTCCTGGACAGTGCTCCTGTAAATAGCCTGACAAATGGATGAATATTTGATGGTTGCCATCATTATGATCTTTTCAGCGGCCAGTGAGGTGACTGGTGAGTCCAATCTAAAGTCTCTGCTAAAATTCCTCAGACAAAATCAGTCACGTTACCACCAATTGCAGGGCACCGATCGCATTTGTAAACAATTGGCCCTGTACTCTGGATGGTTTTTTTAAATCGTCTGAAGAATTGTGACGCCGATTTTAACGCCGATTTTAATATGTCATCATTTTACTCTTTTCAGTGGCAAGTGAGGTGACTGGTGAGACCAATCTAATATGTCATTATGGCTTGGAGCACAGCTATACCAAGTTCTCTTCCAAGAAAGTCAAGGAGCAACTGAGCGCATTCCTACCACATTTGCCTGGTAAGTACAGTAATGGTTTATTCAGAGTCTGTCCATACTCTGTCAATATGTATCGCTCAACGTCCGTTGATACACAGTCTTTACACGCACAATGCATGAGCAATAGCACATGTAAAAGACTGCTCATAGATGGATGTTGTCCGATGCATTTCCACAGACTCTGAATAAACCATAAACCATCGAATTTGGATAATTATATCATGTATACAGTGATTATTACTAGCATAGAAAACAGCACTATACTAACACCTCGAGATATTATATTGTCTCTTAACACATACAGGATGTTCCTACGCCTTCATCTACATCCAAAAAACTAGAAAAATTACACAGAACACAAATCTGTAAAATATATATTTCAACTGCAATCAAGTTCAAACAAAGAATTCCTCAACTAATGCAACATGGGTATATTTTGTGTGTCCAAATTTCCAGACAATGCCAGTGTGCTCAATCAACCCTAATATTTTTTTTCCAAAAAAGAGTGCACTTACAGGATTCTGAGTAATAATACAAGCCGACTGCATTAATGTATTAACTTGAATGTGTTGGTAATAGTGATAAACTGCTTGCTATTCCTTAACAAAAAGTACTCAAATAAGCTATATTTTATAAGTTTTAAACAAAAAAATCTTTGAAACTAATATTTTAGTATGGTAGCTAAAAATATAGACGTGTGGAAATTTGCTTTCGATATTTATTAATAATGGGTACTTAAAAGATGGTAAGTCAAATAATTTGCTATTTATATGTTCCCTGTAGACCCAGTCATCCCTTTGCCACCAAGTCACTGCAAATATTTGTATCTATGGTACAAAGGAGCCAACACGGATAACTACTTCTAATCTACTGCTATTCTACAAATATTTTCGACATTGCTGTCATCATCAGGTTTACATCTGAAACAAAGCAAAACAATGAAGGGTTTTTAAATATCAAACAGATAGATTTAACAAAGATTACAACTAAACTACATGAAGGATGAACATGATAAAACAAATAATAAGAGATGAGAGGAACACTGACTACATCTTAATCATTAGTTCCCTGCTCTTGTATTCATCTTTAGTGTTGATCTGTGGCTTAAGTTTTCTGATATACAAAGCTTCAAGAGTCATTATTTTTATCATTGTGTTGATCCTAGGTATGATTGACACAGTAGGCCGAGAAGACAACAGTAGCCTGCAGGGATTGATAGACAAACCTCCTATTGGCGGCAAGGACCTATTACCGCTAACAGGGACACAACTCATGGGCTTCAAAGTTCACCCTGGATCGGTATGTATGCTATATCTTATTGAGTGAAACCAGTACATTTAAATGCAGCTACTGTAAAACAAGAGATATTTGCGGAAAGAAAATTTTGCGAATTTCAGAATCTGGGGTTTTTGGCGGCATTTTAATTTCACTAATTGCATCAGCATGCAATTGAAATCATTGTACATTATTAATATTAGCGGCAAATTAATTTTTGATTTTGGGGTATTAGCGAAATTAAATTGCTAGCAAATATTTCTTGTTTTACAGTATTTGTCAACCCCCTTGTTGTACATATACTCTATAAACCTTGAGGTATGCAGCAAGCAACCGATTAATGCACATAAACCGATATGACTGTACAGGGGTGTAAATTAGCCCGTATTTTTCAAATCATAATCACATACCTGACCTTGCTGAATATTCAGATGAACTTATGTTCAATATTTGTCCATATGGTACTTCCCTTGCTTTGCAGGAATGAGTTCCGGGTTCGATTCCCATTACCCGCGCTGTATGTGCATATGGTTTTCAGTCCATGCTCGCTTCTGCAGGTTCTTCTCCTGTTACTCTGGTCATCCTTCTGCATCTAAAAACTGATTAAAGAAAGATCTTGGAACCCAATTAAATAAGCTTCATCAGAGGCTTTCTTGAGTTATCCTTGGTGATTAGCCTAAAAAATTCTTTCTTTCTTAAATACCAGTTAAGTGACCATATTGAAACTATGAGCCAATTTTGATGTATTCTTCTCAATGTTTGACAAAACCAGTCTGATGATAGTAGAGCTAATTATGACTATGTACCCCCCCCCAAAAAAAACAAAAACAATTATGAATTCTATATGTATACGAGCCTACAATATTTTGAAGAATTAAGTGTCTATATTCACTGGGTTTTGGTGCCGATACTTATTGCAATCCTGGTTTACGTGAATGTCAACTTGTTCAGGCACATATTTACAGCGAGTGATTGGTCTAATTCCAATGCTTTTGAAACGCTGACGTTCACGCGTGTAATACTTGATTTAAATGATGCAGTACACAGGAAAACTTAATAAATAGATAGAAATAGTATAAAAGTTGCTTGAAAACGAAACTGTACTGGTCATACTTACTGAAATCAATTTCAGCCAGTGCACGTTTAAATCAGATAAGATGGGAGCTCTTGCCTTCCTGTTAGTGATATCCCTACTTCAAATTAACACAGTCATTGCTGATCCTTATTTTTAGACAATTGATTAAACAGAGCTTATTTTGTCATCTTTGTTAGATACCAGACCAGTATAAACTACTTCACCATCAGCCTCCCAAGAAACGAAAGCATAAAAAACACAGAAGAGAGCACCGTGTCCCTGATCTCACAGAGCCTGTGGGAATAGGTAGGTATAGAAAATCAAAGTTATGAAAATTTGTACCCGTGTAAGCTTAGCTCGGGTGGGTATCTGGGTACACAGGTTTTAGTCCCAGGCCTAGATGGCGCATGGCGTGTAATAATAATGATAATAATAATAAGACATTTTTAGGCGCTTAATACAAAAAGCCTCTGAGTTTGAGGTTATGAAAATTTTTACCCGGGTAAGCTTAGCTCGGGCAGGTATCTGGGTACATGGGTTTTAGTCCCAGGCCTAGATAGCGCATGGCGTGTATATATAATAGTTGTATGTATGTTAGGTGTGTTATAAACTGTGTGTCAAACTATCGGACAAAATGTATAGAAGTAAGATTGAAAACTTCTTTCGAGACTACAGTACTACTATATAGAGGTCCTGGTGGATAGGACACAAGTTTAACTGTCTAAAGGCATTATTTGGACGGATGACCATCACATTTGGAACAAGCTGAGAAAATTATTGTGAATATTTTGATGTAGAAACCTCAAAAGGAAGGAAAACATTTGCAGTTCATTGCAGAGACATGCGTGGCCGAGCAGTATAAGTCTCAGACTTAATCATTGGGCATTGAGTGTTGGTTTGAATCCACTTAGCAGCACATGTAATTTCCTTGAGCAAGAAACTCACTCCTTTGTGCTCCTTTTGACCCAGGTGTCAAATGGGTACCGGCATTCTTAAATGCTGGGAAGGTAAGCAGGCTCGCGGTGCAGGAGGTGTGGTGATCCCCTCTCCGCAAAAATTTTATGTGTGGAGTCTGGCCCAATCGCTTCGAAAGAGAGATGGGCACTCCGACCTGTGCAATTACAGGCCGTCCCCATTACCTTTACTTTTTGCGGTATTATTAAGTTTGCGCAACTCTAATGGTGGGTGCTTATTGCATTATGGGCGCTTATGCAATTTCATATTTTTTCAACCAAAGTAAATTTTGTTCTCGTTGGCAGAGGGAAATACAACACAAGAAGGTCCACATGACAAAAAGAGGACCAAGAAACACAAACATGATGGAGATGGTGATAAGAAGAAAAGGAAGAAAGAAAAGAAGAAGGAAAAAGACAAAAAGAAAAAGGTGAGATGTGTACATAAGTTTGTCTTTAATGCAGTGTATTTATTACCTGTTTAAAGGAGCTGATTGCTTCCAACTTTTTTTCACTTTTTTGAGACTTTGGTACCAAATTATTGCTCATATTCTTCTCATAACCCATGTAAAATTTCAAGGCTGAATTATCTTCCATTTTGGAGTTCTCTATGAAAATGTGTCTAAAGATGGTAACCATAACTAAGGCCAAGAAAAAAATTGTATGTTTGCCCTTTTGCGACCGACGAAAATCTTGAGTCACGTTTTTTTTTCTTTCCATTCATAACATTAAAAAAATGTGTATTTTTGTGGAAAAAAATATATTACAAGGAAATTATACTTATCTAATACAATTTTAGTGTTTCAAAACCCAAATGCATTAATTTTACCTGCAAAAAATGTTTTAAAAATCGTTGTATATCTTGGATCGATTGTACAAACGTGGAAAAGATCCGGGTTGGGGCTGCACAACACTTCTAAGGCTTTAAAGCATTGGGGAATTAATTTAGTGGTGTGCGCTCTTGGTTAATTGGCGACGAGCTGTACTGAGTGAGTTAAACAAATCAGCAGCCTGTTTCCAAGATGGCGACCTTCCCTGTTTGTATGTCTGCACGCGAAGGCAGCAAAATTTTGTGGAGTTTGGTAGCATCCATTGATTTAAGTGGCAAGTTTTTGACATTGTTTGATATTCATAATAACAAGGCATCAGAATGTGTATTGGTGCATGTTGCCGTTGTGCCAAACGGCCCATGGCAGGATGTAAACAAAACCGAAATTCTTGACGTTTTGCGCGTGTGTTGAATTTGCGGCACATTATACATTTTAAAAAAAAATTGACCTACCGACCCTTGTATTTTTTCATGAAAGGGCAAACAAATAATTTTTTTTCTTGGCCTAATTTAATGCAGCAATATATAGGCACCTGTAAAATATAAAAATTGCCCATAAAATCAAAACTGTTTGACCGATTCAGCTTAAATTTGAAACTTAAACCTCTTTAGTGGTCATCTTTCATATGACACTGGAAACTAATTTGTGAAAATCTCTGTTAAATGCAAGTTTGCAAACCTAAATTACTTACTAGCCAATACCAACCAAAACCAAACATTGCGTTTATCAAGAATGCAGCAGATCACAATGTGAAAGTTGACAAGCAAATATCATTATTAATTTTATAAGGCTGCTCATTGCGATTAATCAATCCTTGAAGAAGACAGGCTCAAACCATTATGTTTATTACAAATGTATACACAGCGAGGAGGGGGGCAGTGGATTAAAGTGGATTTTTGTCAATTCTTCATTTTCTGAATTGCCTTACATGGTCGCATAAATTCATATCTTGATGAAAATGAAAGAGGGAAAGTATGATACATTGTAATTAGTATATATATTTTTAAAGAGTAGAATATGAAGAATTCAACCATGTAATAATAAAACTCTATTTTGAAAATCATGACTTTCCTCTCATTTTGCAGAAGCACCCTGGATTTTGTATTGGTAAAGCTGCTCAATTTAAACAATTGCTCTTTGTTATTTCAGTCTCGCCAGAGTCCATCTCACCCAAGTGGAACCCAACCCAATGAAGGCAGTGGACCGGGAAGACCATGAAGCCAAGTACAGACAAGTTTTAAATTTTGAATGTGTTTTAATTATATACCAGGGGGTATCCCAGAAGAAATAGAGCCAGGAACGTTATTTTGTTACAAGAAACTTGAGACATCTTTACATAGTCAATGTGCAAAGCAACACATTTCTCCCACTTTTAACTGCCTGTCCACATACTGTTATTTTAGGGATCCTCACTATTGAAAATCAACATTTTCAAGTCTGCCAAGTTTAATTACATCATTGTGGTGTAATGGATTGACCGTTTTCCATAATGCACTGTTATCAATGGAAAGAGGAAACTCTACCCTTTACTAGGGCATCAAACAACTGAAGTTTGGTTGTGTCATTAACATTTACTTGGCCCTGTAATCCTTCAAATGCAGGGACTGATTCATGCCACATGTGACATGTCTCAATTTCCACCATGCAGCTTATGTAATAAGCGGTTTGGTAGATGACATCAATCGCCTCCTGTAAAGAAAGTAAAACTACTTATGAGTCTCATTTCTGCACCATAATGTTTAAGACGAGTGACTTTTCTGACAAAATTTCATTGATATAGCTCCATCCCTTCTGGGTAAACTTTAAAACTTTTTGATACCCCATCATGTATATATACCTATTTGCAGGGTGAATTATAATCCTATGGGGCACCAGAATATAGGATCAAAAAAGAAATAACCTGAGCATTGGAAGATGAACAAAGTGGTGCAAATTATTACATAGGAATAAAGATACATGTATATACAGACATAACTGTATAAGTTATATACAGAGAAGCCCAGGAGAAAAAACAGACATTTCATATGCGAAATTCTATGTAGACAGACCTGTATACCGATTGTATACTTTGATCATCACTAAGTAGGCAGGGATTGTTTTTCTTCATCTGCGAACAAAGCTAATCCCACCTACGTGTGGGACATGGATACTGATGCGCAAGTCGCACATGCAATACAGCAGTTGTGCTGTGTTCAGCTACGCACACGCTTTTTTGTATCAATTCACAATGTGACTGGGCCCTCCTATTTAGTGTTGATCAAAGTATATCATCCTTCAATGCTGGTACCTTATGATTTGTTAAATGACAATTATGTGTGAATAATTGCAAAGAAAACATCTCAGGCTTAGCCATGGTGTAAATATGTTGTTGTAAAGTAGGGATTAGAAATGTTCAATTAGGGATTGCTATTTCAGGACACAATACCTTTTTTGTAAATTTACCATCCAACTGAGGACACAAATCCGCAGTTTTTCACCAAACTGTGGAGGTATATGCTTGGGGTTCTCCACACGGGCAAATCAATTTGTACTTCGCACATCTAGATGCATGTAGATTAAACTGACTTCAGCAAATGATCACACGAGCGTAAATTGACTGCGCGTGTACATATGTGTAGTTGCATTATTTCCACGTACGCCCCAGCGTTTTAATACGCGCAACTGGAGTAAAGTCCAATTGAGGCGCGACAGTGTGAACACAATCTGCACTTCAGAAATCTACATTCATCTAGATGCAACGAGATCTGATGCTTGCATGTGGAGAGCCCCATTATAACATGGTGCTATCTAAAAGCAGACTTACCCTATACCCCTAAACATGGACATGCTCTAAATAGCATTTTTACTTCATTTTCATCATCATGCACCTACTCTGGTAACCGTGGACATCTACGGTTCGAAATGTGTCCTCGGTTAACGTATGTGTTAAAGGGACTTGCCTAGATTCCACTAGAATGAAAAACTTACGAAAAATGCTCTAAATAAAGCTTAAAAGTGCAGTAAATCCAAAAAATGACTGAAATGGCTCAAATTGAGAGAGAATTAATTTACAATATACAATTCTGTGATGGTGGTGTGACTATTCTGTGTTTTCTAAAACCTAATTTTGTACCTCGGATGGATTTACCAGATAAAAGATTAAACAAAGCTGGAGATAATTTAATACATATTAAAAGAGAAACAATTTCATATCAAAAATAATTTGTTTACCCATCACAGGTGTAGACACAAGATCTTTTTAAAATTTTAAACAAGAAACACTGTTTTCACAACATTTTTTTTTGCGCCGGCGTCAAAAATAAAAGTTGGTAAAGAATTGCACTTTTCTCGAATATTCCTCAAAATCATGGAGAACTAATCGTAGGTTATAAAGACTCCCGAAAAAGTATCGCCTCGTCTCGAAAAATTGGCTCGTGCGCCAATACGGTACTCGCAAACGTAATTTGAAGATATTGAGAATAAGAACTGGAATTTCAGCTTTTATTTGACACCCTATTTCTGATAATTGACCGAGAAACACTGAAGTTATGAACATTTAAAGCCCTCGAGGTCAATTTTTAAAAGTTGCTAATTTCATTTTTTGCACTGTACAAATCAGTGGCGCAGACCTTAGGATCAAGATGAGGTGAGTTTGGTCACTGAAGCTTGCGTGTTTTTTTTCCAAACCATAT
>JXSR01S007711.1:40860-55423 GCA_000969725.1 Ophiothrix spiculata
AAATGAAAGCTGAAAATTCAGCGCTTGTTCTCAGTATCTTCAAATTACGTTTGCGAGTACCGTATTGGCGCACGAGCCATTTTTTCGAGACGAGGTGATACTTTTTTGGGAGTCTTTATCATGTTATATTGATTAATGTAAAAAAAATGTATATTATATTGATTTAAGGTAAAAATTAGTGGGAAGAATCTAGGCCAGTCCCTTTAACTTGTGTCCTCAGTTGAAGGCAAAGTTACACCTGATGATTGGGTTTTCTGTGGCTGCATGCGGTGACTGTTGATGTTATAATTGTGCAGCATGTCACAAGCAAAGGTTGTGGAATCACAGAGTAACAGAGATGACACCGAGTTCAAAACCCCAATTAGCGTAGCGTGTAACGTAAGGCAAAAAAAAAAAGAACTCTGTCTCAGCTTACTTAAGGTCAAAACCCTAAGCGCTATGCATTTTTGTTTTGGTTTTTTTTAGTAAAAAAGGGCTAGGCGGATGCAGAAACACCCCCTAATTTTTTTTTTATTGCATTTTTCGGCCACAATTTTTTTTTTCGCGGCCGTTTATTTAACTTCTTTTTTCTCTCGATGTAAGAAAAAAATAAAAAAGCAAAAAATCTCCTGAAAACCTATTAAAAAAAAGAAATGCGGTAAAATTCAACAGAGTTCTTTTTTTCTTTGGCCTAATATGTGGACAAAAGCGAGGACACACGATGAAGAATGCTGCACACGTTGAACCCACACATCAAGGACGATTTCTTTTGGTATGTCAGAATTTATCGATATTTGAGCAGGATTATTCTTTGTGGGTCCTCGTTAATTGGAGCCACTGATCACGTGGTCATCGAAGAAACGTTTACCAGCGACTATTGAGAAGTAGTAATCAAATGAGCTATGAAATATATGGGGATAAAGTGTCAGGGGCCTGGTGGAATTCTCACTGCAGACTAGCCCCCATTTGTTTGTGTGCATTGTAGTCAGTTTTTTGACCAGGTAATGATTTGCACACAATCAAGTCAAGTAGGCAAGAGTCTGAAGAGTTTATAAGTATTGAGACTAGAAGTAGCAAAACTGAACATAAAAAAAATCTCTTGAATTCAAGATTTATTTGTACAAGTGCACCGATGTAGAAATCAATGTATGGCAAATTTTTCCAAATTACTTCATTACACTTTTCAGCTCTTCAGCTGATTTCAGCTCTTTTTCTTGATGAATCAGCCAAATTCTTTGGTGCAAAATTTGATGGTTTTCAGCTCTTTTTGAAGATTCTATTTCAGGTCTGTATGTTGATTTGACTATGAAATTGGGGGATATTGCACTACATTTTTATTTTATGGATAAGCCAGCCATATATTTTGTAAATTTTAATGTTATGGTTTGTATAGTTAATAAAATGCATGTACAAGATATACTGATCCAAGTAATTACTACGATTCTTGTGTGAAATGGGAAGTGTAAACGCAGATAAGGCAGTGAAAAAAAAAACACTGTTTTACGGGCTCAACCAACCCGTATGATATTGTGAATAAAATGATTTGATTGATTGATCCCTCCCCTTAAAGGCAATTTTTGCCCAAAATCTTGATTTGACATATTTTTGGCAATATTTCAAAAATTAAGATTTAAAATCAAAATGTGAGGAAACCAACCCTGCACAAATTTATACACTTGTCATTGGAGACAGGACAAATAAGGTCCATATGCACAAAACAGGACTAAAGTTAGTCTGGACAAAGTGAAATTTGAAATTTTGAAAAATAACACATTTTGAGAGAAATCTGGCAATAATTTATGTTCTTGTAAAGATTCAAACTGAAACTTTTATTTGATTAATTTTTCTGTTTTAGAACATTATAATTATTTTTAGGACAAAAAAATGGTTTAGTCCAGGACTAACTTAGTTAGTCCCGGACTATACTATTTTTTTTTAATGCAAATGTTCAAAATTCAGCATAAATCTATAAGCCAGGACATTAATGATCACAGATTCCACAGAAAATTTTTCAAGGAATCAATTTCACTTAGTTCGGGACTAACTTTAATCCTGTTTTGTACACATGGACCCAAAAGTTCATGTTACACCAGCCATATCAAAATGTTGACACCAATTCCATTAGGTCAAAAGTAATCAAAATCAAGTGTGTCCAATTTCAACTGTGTATGGTTGAATTGGTCTCCTATAATAATATGTGACACGTTTACATCAAATGGTACATGTTGTTGGTAGTGCAGATTTGGAGATACAGGCAAATTATAAGGAAAATAATAAGAACATTATTGTCACTTTTCATCATAACTTTAAAAGTCAAACTTCAATTTTCACAAGCAAGGTATCATTTTAAATTCCCTTTCAAATGACATGAAAATCTGAATTTTGTTAAGTAGACAACTTGTACCTTTTGAAGTAACGTGTCACATTTTACTTATGGTGATTTGTGAATCAGAAAACTAAAAAATAAATACAAGCTATAGTCACAAAAATTGAGTTCAAATATTCTAAGCAAAAGCTTTAGAATACAAATATATTTTTAAGTTTTTCTTGAATACATTGATCTTTTACAACTGTTTTACATTTTATCTGTCAAGCAGTTTCAAAGTTTTGGACCAGCAACTTCGGAAATTTCATCTTTCCCACTGATGTTTGCAAAAAAAAAAATCTGGAAAAAATTAATAATCCCCAATAGTCTTTTGTAATATCTTATAGAGAATTTTGTTTCAAAATAAAATTCTAATTGAAGTTATATGAGTACAGTAATCCAAAGCACAACAGCCACACATTTTCAGTGGGGTAGGCATAGACAAGAATATTGAGCAGAGAGAAAAATAGAGAGTGGACATGAAATTGAGAAGATTTCGCGAGTCAGGCCACATTTCTAATTCGCCCGAATTAGTAGACACAAAAAGATTAACCCAAAACATTTTCCATAGTTTTTAAAGTTTTCAACTCCTAATAAAAAGGGTTTCAAAACAATAAATGTCAAAACAAATATCGAAATAGAAAAATACTTTTAAAATTGCACAAACAAATTTGTTTATTTCACCTATTCCCCAAAATGTTGGGATTTTGTCCGATTTCAAAGATTAAGGTGTCAAATTGGTCATCTTTGACCAGCGATCAAAAGAGTCAATTGTGACCCCGTCTTCTGATCTTTCCTTAGGGTACCTTTGATGCAATTATGATTTATGCATGCAGAAGTTGTACGATAAAAAGGACAATCAGCAGGGTTCCTGTCTCTGCAGAGACAGGTCTACGTCTAGTTTGCTATGTTTTATTTTATTTTACCTTTTTGTCGACAACCTATACAGTGGAACCTCATTAACACATGCTTGTTTGGTCCCAAGTGTGAATTTTTTATGTGAATTCAGTTGGATAACACAAAATCCTGATAACACAAACTAAAATCATTGTCTCCATCCAGTGATTTTGTGTTAACAATGTTCCACTGGTTATAAAGACTAGTTGACAGAGAGTGAAATTGGTTTGTAAACAACATTGATGGCTTGTTGATACCAGTCGTAGTGAAGAAGGGAATGAGTTGTGTTATCCCACTGAATCTCTACTTTTCAAGTTTTGACGGGGCACCAAGAGGGGCAAAGATTTTGTCTTGTTCCCCTTCTGCTTTTTAAGCTACCTTGATTAGTGTTTAATAAGTAAGTCAACTTCCTTGCTTGCTGGATTGAAACTGCCATAATCATCAAATTTTTCGCATGATTTAGAGCAGGTAATTATGAAAATAATCTACATTATAAAATGTTGAATAAATTAGAGGTCCAAGAAGAGTTAATTTTTAGGTCAGCAAGTTTTAAGATTTTGGTCCTGCACCATCACCTTGAACAAAACCTGGCTACTGGCCTGCAGGAACCATGGGATAAAGATGAAATAAAGGCACAGATATTGGCAATAATGCTGTATAAAGTGTGCAAAGGCTACTTATATATGTAACCATCCATCCCAAACCAGCAATAAATACAGCTTCTTACCATTTTCACCTTTTTTAATTTTGCAAAGATCATGTTATAAGGATGAAAGTGACATCTCAATGAAGTTCACTCGATTTCCAGAAGTCAAGTTATGGTCCGTCAAAGGTTGTCAGGGAGTGAAACATATAACTGAGATACTGATAAATGTGTTGGGAGATCAGTAAGTTCTATTGTCCTCAAAATATACATAAATAGTTCATATTTCCAAGCATTTTCTTGAAATGAAACTTGTTTTTGGTGTTTTGAAGTATTAATACAAGGATTGTGAATCGTGTCAAAAATCAATTTTGACAAATCACAACCTTGACATTTATTTTCAACTGTAGTACAAAATGAAGTTTGCTGCATTTACGGCTCGTTAGAGATGGACAGTCACATATGGTCATAGAACCACTAAAAGTATAAATTACATAAGCTTTTATATGTGACTTGCCATATCAATAGATACTTTAAGGTTGGCACAGTATATTACGTGATACGGGTCACTGAAGCTGAGCATAGTCAAAAATTTCGTCCAAGGTCCAATTACTAAGTTCATCAGAAACATTACCATTGAAGTGTCTTCTGTCATATTAATCAGGTTCAAACACCCAAAACATAAGAAAAATGTGAAAAAAATCAAGATAAAAATCCTCTCTCCAACCAAGTTTTACTCGTTCAAAAACTTTAAACTCGATTTTCTCAGACTCAGTTTTCTGAATCAATCTGATGCCTTTTACCAATTTGGATGCAACTTTGAAACCGAACATCCATTAACCAAACGCAAGGTGTCATTTTAAAGTTTAAAATCTCAGTGTTCAGATGAGACCAAAATTACAGTTTGGATTTTGGCACCATTAAACTACCTTTCGATATGATGGGTCACATATATAGATTGTTATTGTAAATGCTACATTTGCATCAAATTCTGTAAGCAAATGAGACCATTGAAACGTATATAAATGGTACAAAACTGGACATTGTTTACCTATTGCTATGCACTGTGGCTAAGTCTATGAGCGATGGACACTGGACAGTCCAAAACATTAAGCACTAGTTACTAGTTATCTAACCGATGATGTATCTCGGGTGTATCCTACACAGAGTATGAGGCCATTATGGGTATAGCCCAGACATCACCGCCTACAAATCGTGCAAGAAAGTTGTATCTAAAATAGGTGCCAATTGTCATAAATTTGCATCGCACACTGTATGATATCCAATCTTGGGTCAGTGGCTCTTGAAACGAATCTTCAAGTGACCATCACCTGAGGAACCATTTTAAGAACCACTCACTAATGGATAAGACATTTTTTTCACGTTGTAGAAATAGGGTGTTAAATAAATAAAACATATGGCAGCTATTGCAGATACGTCAATCTTGCACTCATATGACAAAATATTGCATTGTATCTAACAGTAGAATTCCGGATGACATCATGAACTCGTTATCTTTGCTGGTGACATATGCCCTGTGTCTCCTAGGCTTCGTAGTGTAACACGTCCACTAGGTCGTATGGTAACCCACGTGATGCTGCCGTGATTAAGACTGATTCTTAACCATGCTTCTGGGGGAAACTGCATTGCTCTGCGAAATGGAATGGAGAAAAGATGCGTTATGAAAGTGCGTAAATTACCATTGATCATGGACCGAAGGGACCAGCATAGATTCCTTGTTCCAGATCAACTTTTTCTTACACTACTTTTTGAAATATCTATCTCAAAAATTAGCACGATAACCTATTGCTTTTTATTTTAGATTCGTTATCTGCACAAATAAATCTACCAAATACTCTAATAAGGGTGTGTTCCCATTGCTAATGTAGGGTCAGACCCTGGATCCTGACCCAGCATCGAGTCCACATTGATTCGTGTTCCCACTGCACTGATAATCCTAGGTCAAACTCGCCAATGACTGAATGCTAGGTCGAGTCCATTTACCCGGATGTTGCAATTGACAAACACAGTCTATCTGTCTCGCTAGCTAACAAGTATGCACCTGAATCAGTTGAAGATTTATCGGACATATTCTTGTTGTATTATTTCCATTTTTAAGGTATATTTAAGCTGCGTTCTTTTAATGATGAACATAATAAATAATCACATTGAAATACATCGTACGTGGACCTTTCATTCAATATGATAAAATGTATTTTAGTATTGCATGTGTACGGAGAATCAGACAGCTGTGTTATGAGGAAATCGCCGCCACGTATCATGCATGTCTTCCGCTACGTGAGCCGGACCTGCAGGCCCGTGTGTGCCTACTCGGGAGAACGCAGTACATACTACTATAGTATAGATTACAGTGACTCAAAAGTCCTTATAAGGACTATCATTGCATTTGCAAAGAGAATCATAATTCTTAATGCAATTTTGATCTAATTCCCCATCCCTAAAAACAACAGTTCAGACTATCACACACCTTTCATACATTCTGTACATGTATTTGCTTTATGTATTATAGGCCTACTGTATACGACCGGTTGACCGTCACATTGTTTACATAATTTATTTAACCCTACATTAAATGTGTGTGTAGCGTTCCCACTGGGCTTGACCCTACATTGAGACTACCTAATTTTGGTAGTCTCGACTTAATGTAGGATTGAGACCACATATAACGTGTTCCCACTGTGTTTAATGTGGATTCAGATCTAGGGTCGTGGACTCGATGTAGGATCAAAGACTTCAGTGGGAACATGCTAAGTAAATCAATGGAGATATTAATCCCCTTAAGAAATTGTATGGTGTAAAAAGGTAACCACTTTCTACATCATAAGTGGTGCTTGTATATATATAGTACTGGTATATCAGTGTATACAATGAAAAGAAAATTCAAGGTGACTGGTTTGAATATATTTGTGGTATATTCTGATACATCAATAGACAGGAGCGGACATCCTGTGAAAACAAACGCTGACATCCTGTGCAACGTACTCTATGTAGAAAATACGGATTTCAGAAATTTTGATTGATTTTAACAAATTTTTAACAATAATTTCATAGCTATCCTCTTCACATTACCTGCATACAAAGTAGCGTATCACATTGGCGTGGCACACAATGATTTCATAGCTATCCTTGGCCTGGTCAGGGTCAGCTCGGTGGAAATATTTACGGAAACCTGCCTCTATACGTGCTCCATCTTCAAAGAACTGCTGGAGAAATTGGTTATCAAAAAAGATTTATTTTTAATAATATATGGTACCATAAACTTTGGTGACTTTGAAAATGAGGGTGATTTTCAACAACATTTTGACAAGGTAGTTTGTGAATGACTCACTTTTCTTGCCTGCTCTCTAGACCCCCAGCACAATCTTTACCTCACAAGCCCTTGTTTCAAAACATTTCAGGTCCCTAGCCTCCATATTTGAAATTTACTTCTTAAGACCCCATTAATGATTTCAAGCAAAATTTAGGATTTTTTTGCTCCAAGATTTCACCTGTCGACAATATTGTCGACAACAGCATTTTTGCCGTTTATCGACAAGCATTTGTCAATTGGCAATAAAAAAATTGTTAAAAAAACTTTCTCTAGCAATCATGCTAAACATAGTCGTATTGAAATTTACCATGTTATTTTTACAATGTTAGTAAGTGTGCTGCATATGATATCAGTATTATCCAAAAGTTATGTTTTGGGGTGACTTCAGTTCTCTTTACCCCCTTTTCAGAGCCAATCTTTCGTTCCCTAGACTAAGAGTTTCAGATATTTAGGTCACACACCTAAACCAAAGTTGGGTGGGGGTGGTACACAGTGACCATGTATGTTTAAGCCATTAAAAAATATAACAGTTTCTCATCCTTGCGCGCATGCGTTTTGGCTGCCGCATCAAAAAAACTTGTTTGTTTCTTTTTACAAATTTTCTTTTTTTCCCGAAAATTCACTGAAAATCCTAGTTATTTCACAATCTGCACTTCTTGATCGATCTTGAAATTGTCTCTTATGCAGCCTATACATGCGTATCTGTTCCATACTAGGCGGGATTTCCCATATTTCAACTCTACAATATCCGCTTAAAACGGGATGTCTCGTATTTACAGGGTAAGTATAAAAAAACATGCCCTCATCCTTTTTTTCAAAAAATTCGGACGAGAAACTATTTTATTTGTTTACTTTGCCTTACTAGCCCAATTAAATCCAATACCTTGACTTCTGGTTTCCAATGGCCAACAGGCGGCTCAGGGGGTATAGGAGCGCCCTCTCTCAGCATGTCGCACTGCTCTCTAGGTACATCAGGTAAGGACTTGGTTATGATGTCTGCTGTTTCTTTAGCTCTTGTCATAGATGAATTGACAACAACCGTGTAAGGGAAACTAAGCTCCTTCAGACGTAGGCCAGTTGATTCAGCTTGTTCTCGACCTAAAATATAACACAATGTCGATTTTTTTTTAGTGATTTAATTTATTATCACAATGTAAATTAAAAAATGAGATGTTAAAAATAACCCTAAAATGTTGACTTATGAGTCTGTTTTATGGCCTAATAATAATTCATACACTCCACATGTCATCTAGCCAATCAGAACACAAGAATAGATTAAAATTCACCATGCATTCCATGTTGCATTCTGGTGTGCTTGATGGGCATTTAGTCCAAACATGAAAATAGACTGGTCAGTCCATATTTTATAAACAGCTCGCTAGGCTGAATTTTTAAAATGGCTTGCCAGTTTGAATTTTTGAAACAGCTTGCTAAGTAATGCTAGTCTGAATTTCAAAATTAATAGGCTCGCTTATCCGAATTTTGAAAACAGCTCACTAGTCCATATTTTGAAAACAGCTCACTTAGTCCTAATTTTTTTTAAAAAAAAGGTATCGGAAATATGCACTAATTTTTTTTTCTATTTGGACAAGCGAGCTGTTTTTAAAAATTTGGACTAGCAAGCTTTTTTTGAAATTTGAATTAGCGAGGCCTTTTTAAAGTTTCGGACTGGTGAACCCTTTTTTAAAATCGGTCTAGCAAGCTGTTTTCAAAATTAGGACTATTTTTGAAATACAGACTAGCGAGCCTTTTTGAAATTCAGACTGGCAATCCTAAATTACAATTCGGACTAGTGAGCTGCCGGACAAGCAAGCTGTCAGACTAGCGAGCTGCTCCCCACTCAAACCACATTTCTTTGTATCTTACCTAGCTGTGTTAAGATCCTTTTCTCATCAGTGTCCGCCTCTACATTGTAGTGTCCATGTCTGATCATAATGATATGTCTGTTAGCCGCTGGTTTCAACTTTTCCAGCTCATTTTTCAAGTTTAGGGCATTATCTGTGGTATCAGATGATGAGCTATTTTGTTTTTGTGGTTTGAGTAAGTTCTCGGGATCCCGTCTGTAGGTTTAACATGGATACATTATTTCAACATGATGCAGTACAAAATGTATCAAAATCAGGTGCAGTAGGCCTACAATGTACATATACAATAGAAACTCGTTATAATGAAGTTGGTGGGAACATAGAAATTACTTCTTTATATCCAAACATTTGTTAAAGGCCCTGTCTGGGTTTTGAATATAATAAAAACCAAAAGTATAGGAAAAATTCTTCTTTGTAATAGGTTTTTTCTTAAATTAGATTCGTAATGAGTTTCTACTGTACTCTATAAACCTTGAAGTATGCAGCAAGCAATATGAGATCCATAGCATATCCCTTGTATTCTACAATTTTGTAGACATGTGTGAACATTGTGTGTTGGGTTATATAATAATAATAATAATAATAATGTGAGATTTTTGAGCGCTCATAACAAAGAAGCCGCTGAGCGCTGTACATACTTGTTAACGAAAACTAGGAAATATACAATTTTTACAAATACAAATTGTTACAAACAGAATCACATTCATAGGAGATAATTTGTAAAGTTATAGGTAATTTCTCATGCATGCAGTCACTGAAAATAGTCTTCAAAAAGCAGAGTCTTAAGAGTACGCTTGAACTGACTAGTAGTCATTATTGGAGCAAAGTTCCTGATTATTGAAGGCAGATTGTTCCAGAGTTTTGGTCCAGAAACAGCGAATGATCTTTATCCATAGAAATTTGTTCTTGGACGCTGCGTGGGAAATCCGAAAGAGACTTGAGATGAGGATATCTGAGAGTGCGAGCTGGTGTATAGCGACTGAGCAAATTAGCAAGATATGCAGGAGAGTGATCGTGGAAAGTCTTAAACACCAGAAGGAGGATCTTATATTCAATGCGCTTAGATATAGGTAGCCAATGGAGATCTTGTAACACTGGAGTGATGTGATCTCTGCGTTTAGTCAGCGTGACAAGACGGGCTGAAGCGTTCTGGAGTTTTTGAAGTTTGTGGTCAGGAAGACCACGAACTCGTGGTTATGTTTAGTCTGTTTCAATATGATGGCAGCGGTGGGAATGTAATGGACTTAACATAACCACCTCCCTTGAAATATCACAAGGAATACAAGTACCGGTATTATAAATTCACGGCCCAACCAAAAAAGAATGCAGGAGTAAAAGTGCTTTCCTGTCATGTCTATGGGTTTTACTAGTATCTCACCACATCATTGAAACAAAATAAAGCTTGCAACTAGAAGCTTTTGAATGAAAGAAGCTTTTAAATACATTTTCAGCACCCTTAAAAGTTTTATATTTGTATACCTATTTTTATCTAGTTTTTAAAAAAAATGAGTGAAATTTTATTAAACTATAATTGACAGGATAATGAATTGCAACTATAAACATGACAGCTTTGTCTATTGAAATTTGCTGGCAAGTGTAATATCACTATCTAACTTGTCCGGTGAGCTGTAGGTGAGTGATTTTAATTAAGTACTACAAGTAGGCAAGTGATAATAAATATAAATTAAAAAAAAGTGTAAATAAATTTCAAGGTAAATTCCCCATCATGATGAATCTTAATCAAAGCTGCAGTACATTTAAATGCAGAATATTACAGATCTATATCATGATGTCTAAAATTTATAACTGAATGATTGATTTTTCATTCACTTCCACTCAGATAGAGTTAGATATGATAAGAATTTTTTTATAACACTAACTAACAGGTTATATTGTTCACGGAAATGTATGATTTATGAATGTCTAATTTCCTTTCAGATGACTTCATTAATATTTCAACAGTCCAAAAAATGTTTTATCTATACCAACCTATCCCAGTTTTTGTCCCATGTGACACTCGGTCTAAAATTAGTTGTCCATGAAGCCAAAACGGTGGGCATGAGATTGGTTTCCCCTTCGCTGGCCTTCTGGACAATAACAGCGGCAGATACAGCTCCACCCGTTGCAATGCCCAAAGCAATCTTGGCCAGTCTTGAGTAGCGGTGGTAGCCAGGCATCGTGGTCAAATAATGTACAAGTTGAAAAATCCGGTAAAATCTTTAGCAAATTCGTTTTAAATTGTACAATTTCAACCACTCTTCAGACACAAATTTAAGACAACGGCAACAGAACAGCAGCGCTGAGGAAAAATGTACCGGTGTCAGGTCACACAACATTAAATTTCCTTTGATTTATTTTCATTTCCGGCAAACTTCAAAGGTTTGTCTGTAGCCCTAAACCCTTGTTCCTTTATAAAATTAAATAGAATTATAGAAATAAAATATCAAAATATTGTACCAATAGCAGGTTTAATGTGGTACTTTTTTGACAACACAAAAAATGGCCATAAAACAAAGGAAATTTGATGTTGTGTGACCTGACACTGATCAATTTTCGATGTTGCAGTGCAGGATCAGTGCTATTTTCACTGTTTTGATTGTTGGATTTTGGACAGGTATGATTTATTGGACTCAAATTAAACTATAAAATATAATCAAAATGTCTAAAGGAATTGTGTTATCATAATCATATGTATACTCACTGTTCAAAACTGAATTTAATTTTAAGGCTACAGTCCCTAAATGGGTGCCATTTTTGCCAGCGGCATCTTTACTGCAACTTTTTACCTACTTACACTTATCAGAATAATACAATTTTTGGCGTACATATGTAATAGAGTCTCTAGTTTATACATGAGACTTAAGTAGTGATTTCACGTCCATTATCAAGGTCAAAATTACGTCAATAAACTACTTCGAAAAATTACACCTTTTTCGCCGAAACTTTGAGGCAAAACCTTAAAATTTTATGATGTTCGAACGATTCGCCTGTTTTCAAATTTTGACAGATTGTAGGCTTGATACTTTTTATTGAATTACAAATAATATTTTATAAATGTGTTGTGTTGATTTTGAATGATAATGTAACAAACCCGTGTTGTTTTGCCCGAAAAAACGGGCGTGAATTATGACTCTGAGTTCGCCCTGTTTGAGCTGTGAATAGCCTGATTTTAGTATCTACATTATCTACATTTTGTCTGATATACGCATTTGCATAATTTACTTACAAATTGAGCATTCCAATGAGGCAAAAATTACAATTTTTATGTAAACAAAAGAAAAATACGGCATTCTAATGTTTATGTTTTAGATTTTAGTTCACCATCTCAACGCTGCCTTGATAGCTCAGCGGTAGATCTCTCGCTTCGTAATGCATGACTAACCCTGCCATAATCCATGGTTCGAGTCCCCGCAAAGGCAGTGGAAACTATTTATCTTTTCATGATTGAAAAATAGTTAGGATTCACATTTTCCTGAGCATGTGGATTCCTCGTACCCTTAAAAACATCTTGGAACCCTGCTTACTACTCCTAGTTTAATAGTAGTTAGCATGATTAGCTTACTTGGTACCAATAGATTAGTACCATGTTGGGTTTCCTTGGTGAAAGCCTAAACAATGTGAAGGTGATTTTTGTTCATACTACAACATTAGTCTTGGCGTTCATGCGTTTAATACTGGCTCTGCGAATTCCGGTGTAATTAGACTGAGTGTCTCTACATTGGAGACAATTCGTTCCTACACGTCGGAGGTACGCCGATTCATGTAGGAGTCTGGGTCTAATTGAACTACACGGAATAAGCTGCAATCAATGATTTATTGATCGCACATGTACAAGTACATTCTACCGAGTTGAATAGTAGCTAGGACACTCAGTCTCATTCACACGGACACTGTATTTCTTTACACTGGCACTGCTGAGTATAACTATAAGACGCAGAAGTAGAAGTATGCTAGTATAGTTTATCCTAGAGTTGTTTTTCACTCGTTTGCGGGGTTTTTTTTCAGACGCTTGTTTAGGCCTTCTGCGTACTGATGCACTTATTTACGCATGTATTTGCTGAGCGTAATTTGTTGATTTTGATTGTTTACGCTCATGCTGTTGACGTGCGCATTAAGAGTGACGTACACGACCAGTAGAGTTACACAACTTGCCAGCTCACTCGCCCTATATATCCCGGATATTTAACTACCGTACATGTCACAGCAATCGTTCGTGACTGTAAGGTTTTGGTGAAGAGGTTGACAAAATGGCGATGTTTACATGCGCTACTGCTCTGCATGATGTACCACGTTTAACTACGAGTTACAAGAAATTCGCGCAATCACCGATTTTAGGTTGTAATATTCCCCTAACAGTTCCCCAATGTGTTTGGGTCGACGAAGCAATCGAGATTAAATGTCTTGCCCAAGGACATTACCTGTTGGCTGTAGCGGGGCTCGAACTCGCGATCTCATGATTCGGAGTCCTGCACTATTCCACCAGACCACATGAGCTGGTGCCAAAAAGTTGAGTGTGCTTGTAATTAACTAACTGCTAATTGTCTCGTGGAAACCCATACGAAACTTACTTGGGCCACAGTGGTCAGCAAATACCTGTAAAGTGTGCAGAGGCCGAGTGGAATTACAAAATCTGGGAGGCATAGCGCACTATAAATCACCAGTATGGTATATAAATCCCCAGTATATATTTTCACCTGTACCGCAAAATGAAGTTTCTGCCATTTAAGGCTCATACGGGTTGGACAGCCACATATGTCAAATCGTTCACATGCATATAACTGTTTGTAACAATATCCCAGAATGTTTATATCCCGGGGGGGGGGGGGTACTTTGAACAAAAGTGTTTACGGGGATGTGCCGCAAACTTGGGTAGCAAAGTCAGGCTGTCTGGTATGCCAATGGGTCCTTTTTCTTTGCAAAATGTGGTATTTTGATGGGTTGTTTTTCAAAATGTTCTAAAATTTGCACTTTTTGGATTTTTTTCCTAAATTTCAAACAAAAGTCAGAAAATTCACGTCAAATTAGCTTAAATTTTCGGAAAAAATATCAATTTCTGTAGAAATTCAACTCAAAATTTGGGGAATTTGGTATATGGATGGGTCCCTTTATCTTAAAAATTGGTATATACATGGGTGGTATTTCAAATTTCCCAGCGGCACACCCCTACCAAAACCAAACTTGAGTACCCGCCAAGGTTTATATGCAAACATTATGACAGTCACGTAAAGCCGTGGGTCCCCTGTACGAATAGACTCCTTCATGGGGTATGCATGTTATCATGCAAGTACTTCCAAAGCTGAGTACATAGAAAAATTAGATTCTCTTTTTCAAAATATTACCTCTTCTTATGAGGATGTAAATATAGTAGGCGATTTCAACCAGGATATAAGTCAACGTCGTTATTCGTCTAAAATTAATAAACTTTCCAACCACAGTAGTCTAAGTCAACTAATTAAAGATTTCACTAGAATCACTGAAACTAC
>JXSR01S007712.1:18125-31709 GCA_000969725.1 Ophiothrix spiculata
CACTGTTATTTAAATAGCATTAACCAGTTCCAGTTGTTGACTACATAAGGAATGACATATATAAATGGATATAGATATTTAATATTTTCAAGCAATACCATGAATGGTTTTTAAGTTGAATGGGCTACAATCATGGCAAAAATACTTGAGACACTTTATGACAGTTATGAAGTAATGAGCGCAACAAACAGAGTGTGAGTTGCGAGTTCAAAGTTCTCTCCTTTCCTTGTCCAAGAACCCCAGGGGGGGGGGGCTACTTAGTACAAAAGGGGTTATGGGGAGGTGCCGCAAATTCGGATAGTAAAATCAGGCTTTCTGGTATTCCAATAGGGTCCTTTTTCTTTGCAAAATGAGGTATTTTGATGGGTTTTCTTTTCAAATTTTTTAGAAATTTGCGCCAAATGCCTCAAATTTGGACATTTCTTCTCAAAATGTTAAACAAATTTGCCAAAATAGAGCACATTTGGACAGAAAAAATGAGATTTTTGATTAAATTTGGCTCAAAATTTAGAAGATTTGGTATATGGATGGGTCA
Organism: Ophiothrix spiculata; assembly: GCA_000969725.1. Classification (NCBI taxonomy): domain Eukaryota; kingdom Metazoa; phylum Echinodermata; class Ophiuroidea; order Amphilepidida; family Ophiotrichidae; genus Ophiothrix; species Ophiothrix spiculata. The sequence goes on from JXSR01S007712.1 coordinate 18,661, forward strand.
ATTTGTCTTACAAATTGGTATTTGGATGGGTGGCTTTCGAAATTTCCGAGAGGCACGTCCCTAACCAACCCCCCCCCCTCCCCCGTTGAATTTTGCAACAACACATGTGCATGGTTATGGTGGTGAAAGAAGTTTTATTAGTAAACCACCATTAGAGATTCAAAACCACTAGAAATATTTAGAGCATCAGGCCCAATATGCTTGGAAAAGATATTTTTCTTCTACGGCAAAAATAATCTTTTAAAATTGGTGCTTTACATGTTATAGAATAAATAATAGCACCTGCATTCAGTAGTAAATGTAAATATTCAGACTGGAAACAGTTAAAGTAATGAAATTAAAAAATGGGATATATTCAACATCAGATGTAATAATATATATACATGTATATATAACACCCAACTGGAATGTAGCAACTATAACCAAAACTATCTCTTGGTACCAACGAGGGGCATTTATTAGGAGGCACCATACTATACAAATTTGTTATATAAGCTTAAATAATATGGTACATTATACGATCATGATGACCCCTAAAGAGTAAAAAATCCATTTACCAACTTTCGCCAACATTTTGCAAATACACACACAGGTATGGTAAGCTTAATAAGATAAGAAAATGTTATATAATTGAATGTTTTTTAACAATTTATTTCAAAAATTTAAGGGGCATCTATCAAAAGGTATATCTCATGGAACAAAAATGTTGCTCTGATTTAGTTTCATGATGTGAGCATTCTTCAGACAACCACATTTGATTGCATATACCTCTATTATATCTGTTAGATATAGAAATAACTAACTTAGAAACTAAAATAACTAAGAAATTCATACCAGTGATCCCACTAAGGCCATATGTAGCAAAATTGGCGCAGATGCTCAAAAAATTGGCGCAAGGGGTTCCAAAAACAAAAAGTCAAAAATGGGGTTTTGGTTATACACAACGTTCACTTATTTCAGTTTTATTCAAATTATATTCAAAATTACTTTCATTTTTGAGGTGATCTTTCTGAAATTGGCAATGGCGTGATGTATAGTTTTGTCTTTATTTTGCTTTCGGACAAAGTCAAAATCTTAAGTGGGAACACTGATTCATATATAATTACTTCAACATGAAGCAAATTTTCCTTAGAAATCACTTGCTAATGTGGTTGCTAATGTCATGAACAATAGCAACCACCCTGAACCGCTAGTTCCGGGTGGTCAGCCGCCGGTTGAGTTTTGAAGCAGTCCCTTAGTGTCCATACAATTATTGGCTATTTTGAAATTCCAAGTCTGAGTGATCAAATATTCATGATTTTTTCTTTTATATAAAAATCTGTAGAAACCAATGGAAAAGTTGTACTTCTATTCAGAAATTTTAGAAAATCCCATAAGCTCTTTATTTCCTCATTTAAATAAAGCATAGAGTGCTACTGCAAAAGATGTTACCATCGTCTACACATAGTTGGATAAACCGACTTCTTTCAAATTCTTGCAGTGATCAAATACATTTTCCCAGTCAATGAAATATAGAACTTCTTCCTTCTACATAAAAAGAGAGAGATCAAAGAAAAAATTTATAAAATTTAAATAACTATCACTAGAGCATGGGATGAAAAATGATAAAATCTGTCTCACAGTATTCCGTCTCATCATATTGATAAGGTATCATCTGAACAGAGATGAGTTTGGTCAATTTATTTAAGTTACAACATCTGCTGTCGAATGTTTTAAATTCAAACAGATAAACAAAAAAATGATTATATTTCATAGACCATTCCATATAAAAAATAGTCACGACTACAAATTCAATAAGAAATACATCATTCTATTTTTCAACTTTGACCTATGACTATGTGTTGTCCCTTTGACCTCACTTTGACTATCCTCACCTTCCCCAGTCCATTCTTGACTGAAATCTTCCTGCATATGTTCCCGAGACATACCAATGTACGACCCTGTACTGTGACGTTTCTTACCACCTGGCTCAAGTTTCATGCCTCTTTTGTCTCGTCTTCTGACTACTGCTGGTTGAGCCGTGTGGTTCCTACTGGATGAAAACTGAGACATGATTGGTGATGGGGGGACTTCAACCTGTTGGGGCTTTGTTGTGTTGTGATAGAGTTGAGGTAAACCATACTTAAGTACATGTTGCTCGTAACTTGGTGGAACTCTAGGCAGCTTAGGAGCAGGGGGCTGTGTTATATTATTCTTTTTACGAGGGGAGGTAGGTAACGGTCTTAAGGTGCCATATAAGAGAATGGCAGGATCACAGCGCTTCATCTGTTCATAAACTCTTCCACTTTGAGATATATTGAGCACACTTTGTGACCTTTCATAACTCTGCTGATGTCTCTGCATCTTCACTTCTTCATAGTTAGGAGGACTTGTGTGTTTTGGTGTGCGGTTTGACCCGCTTAAATGTGGAGAGCTTTTAGACAAAGTAGGAAGCAAAGACTCAGCATGGTGTCCTCTCAAATTCCTTTGATAAAATCTTTCAACAATTGATGGAGTCTCAAAGCAATCACTGAAGTTGTGCAAATCAGTCAAAGATTGCACACATGGACCAATTGTTGAAGCTTTTTGTTTTTTGAGGCAGCTTCTATGACTGTTCAAGTCTTTGATAACAGGTTTAACAACAGCAACACGTGGTGATGGATTACCTTCTGCAAACCTTACATTTCTAGCACTTCCTTTACGACTTCTTAGAGATTCACTTTGATAAACTTGGAAGTCTTTCCTGAGATTTGATCTGGTTGGTGATTTGGTCCTGCTTGGCCTTGTTGTTTTGCTATCTGTCTCATTACCAACCATAAGACACAAATTTTGAAGCATATCATCAATTGGACTTGCAGTGTTTTTATGTAACTCCTTTTTATCTTGATCAGAGCTTGTATCAGGTAAGAATACATCATCATCGTCTGGATTACTCAAAATACTGCTTTGACGTGACAGTACATTTTCAACAGGTTTGGGGAGATCGTGATCTACACGTGTGCTGTTGGAATCCTTTTCATTTGATGTATTTGAATCAACACTGTCTGTGCCACTGGCTTTGTTACTTCCATTAGTCTTGTCAGAGCCATGCAAATTTTCCAGGCTATCTGAGCAACTGTTTGTTGTTCTGTAAGGATATGCTGTGTCACAAGGAGTAGACTCTATTTTACCTTCACCATCTTTACATCTAGACTGAGTCTCATCTTTTGTATCATACCATCTCCACATGAGCTCATTCCTGTAAGCATCATACTCATCTGGACTGAAGGCATCTTCAAACTGTAACAAAGCTAGTTTACTCTTATCCACAGCACCTTTCTGGACTTCAACAACAGTACTGACACTAGAGGCTGAGGAGTCGCTACTTATAGATACAGTATCACTGGATTCAAAGTCTGACCCTGATAATCTTTTGGAGACTTTCTTGAGAACATTGGCTGGGCTAGTACGTTTATGACTTCTTTTTGTGATACCTTCACAGTCTATCTCCTGACCTTGTACAATGTCCATCAGAATCAGATCAGCATTGTTGTTATTGTCATTATACACCGATTGACATTTGTTGTACCTGCGATGATGCTGCATCATCATTCTGTTCTTGCGAGAACAAGAACATTTGTTCTCGTGTTTTTTCCTATATTTTCTATTACTGCTAAGTCTTGTACAACTACACAGTGTAGATGTTGTCTGCAATTCCTGGTCTGGTAGATTATTGACAGCTCTGATGTATCTATTGACTATATATTGATTACTCCCATTGTAATTCTCTGGACTTTGTAGTTCAATGGAGTCTTGAGTAGGATTGTCACTAAATGAATCTGCTCTATTGAAAGAGCCTAACATTTGTTCAATATTTGGGCTCTCACATCTTTCCCAGCCATTGCATAATGATATTTCACCTGATGTGGTTGATAAAGTATCCACATCAGAAGTATCACTGTCATATTCTGTTCCACTGATATCACTTATGGCATCATCTAGGGTCTGTGATGTCTCATCTTTGCAGATATCAAGGGACATATCCATGCTATCTAGTGAAGCTGTCTCTTCAAGCTTTCTGCCTTGTTTCTTGCTTTCAATAGTCATTGATAAAATATCAGTCGAAGTGAATCCATCACTTTGTGTTGTGATGACGCTTTGGTGACTTTTCATTGATGCAGCATCTGCATCACTGACATCGTCAAATTTGTTGAGAAGGGTATCAAATTCCCGACACAAAGAACTGCTGATGGACATGGTACTGCCGATAGGAGACTCAGTAGCTAGTGTACTACTATCCGTGCTAGAACAGGACTCGGTCTTGCCTAATGGGTTTTTGTTGAAAGATTTGATTTGTCCATGGTCAATATTGACTATATCATTATGCACAGTCTGTAGCCCTTCTGTAGATTGTGAGTGAGGTATATGATCAACTACATCATTATGCACAGTTTGTAGCTCCTTGGTAGACTGTGAACGAGATATCTGAATAGTCTCATCAGATAGAGTATTGTTCTGCACACATTTGTCATTTGAAGGAATTTCATCATTATTTGGAAGAAATACATCATCTGAGTCAGTCAACATACATTCTTCTTCCTCAGGGATACCCGATGAATCAACGCTATTAAGGCTAGCATCCCCATTGCTTCCCTCAGTCATAGGAGATGGTGGTGGGGGTGACGGCATGTCATGGTTTCTTGACAATGAGGTAGATTTAATGATATCTGGGAATGATCCATGAGCTACTGAGTTAGGCAAGTCATCTAGTTTGCCTCCCAAATCAAGACAAACAAGATCACATTCATCTTGATGGATATTTCCATCGCAAGCACAATCAAGGCCATTTTCTAAGCTTTCCATATTGGAATGTGAGTATGGTTTGATGATGACCTCTTCTCCTACCCACTCATCATCGTCACTAAACTCATCATAACCCAACTGACTCAATCCTCTACAATGCTCCACCAGGTCCCAATTATAATTCCCTGTCAACAAATAGCCGCCTTCTTCTGACCAGACGCTCACGGTACCTTCCCTAATGGCTGTCAGTAGGCTGGAGGAGGATATACCACAGGAGAAAATTTTATACAGGTACTTGACGTGGATACTGGTGCTGCCATCTGCTTCTAATTCCACCGGAACACCACTAGCGAGAATCTTCTTCAAAATAGTATCTAGACAAACTGGAGTGGGCGCCTGCTGAAGTCGCATACCATCTGTTAAAAAAATGCACAAATTAAACATCATGAATAACTAATACTAATTGTTTTATATTTTGTTAAAAGTAAAGGTGCCAAATGTATTTGATAAAATCAGAAAATTGGGGGACACATATCAACTTATTTGATTCTTTAAACTTCAATATAAAATGTCATATGAGAACACCAAAAAGATTAAAAAAACTTGACAAAAGACAGAAGGAAATTAATATAGTTTAAAGCAAACACTGTCATTTTAATCTAAAATGTAATCAAGTTTGCTGTGTCCAAACATTTTCATGGGTGTAAAGCATGGGGGAGAGGGGAGAAGATTGAAGAGGATTGGTAATATATAAGGTGCAATTATGTTGGAAATGCAATCATTTTGATATGTAGGTTTGCTCCTATTTGCATCTTTAGACCTAGCAGCAGGGGAAGGGAGGTGGTTCAATTTGAACCTTTCAAGGCATTTGATCTATATGGCAAACATTTAAATTGTTGTAAAAGGCATTAACATTTTTATTTTGGGGGTTATAACTGAACTATTATGTTACAAGTAAACCCTCAAATTCCCCTCTGTCAAAAAATGTTCAAACAATTTGAAAAAAGAAACGGACAGTACTGCATACAACAAATGTAAAAATTATTCAAAACAATTCATCACCAAAAGCAATTTTGGTCTTCCATATACAGTGCACCACTACTGGTTTCCTTTGAAGAGAGATGTTTTACTGATGCATTAGTAAAACATTAAGTTGACACATTTATAAAGGCTATAGAAGGGTACAAGAGAAAATCAGCTAAAATAGCATAAGTCCGAGGTTGGATCTTATGAGTACCAAATCTCTCTGACTAGGCAGCACCTGCCAAGTAGCTTGGTATAGGCGGACACAGGATTGGGGTGAGAGAGGTCCTGGGTTTGAATCCTGGGGAACCACCTATTTTTGACTCATATATTTCTGAGGATAATGAAAGGCAGTTAAGATAAGGCTCACATGAGTGTCGGTAACTTCTCACCTAACCCTAAAGCTCCCAAAAGACAGGGGGTCTTATATGACCGCCAAATCACTGCCTGGGCAGCATCCATCGAGTAGATTGTGGACATGGGATTAGAGTGGCAGAGTTTTGACACATTTATTTTATTGGAAATAGGTTAAGAATAAAAGGAGTTGCAATCAAAACATCTTGCTACTTGTGTGTAAATTCACTGACAGAACCATTACTAGGACCTCGTAGGTCAAAAACTGGATGGTCAACAGAAACAGCTAGTGGTGTATAATATATTGGAATTACCAAAATCATCATTAACATCTCAAACACAAAATAAACACAACAAAAAAGATATCAGAACATAAAAAGTACCATACATGTAATCAGCACAAAAACATGACAATTTATTTGGGTAAACATGCCTCAAAATTGTCAAAATAAAAGCACAACTCTATTTAAGAAAATCACTGCAAAGAAAATCATACACATCAATTGAAAGAATTACCTTAAGTTCATTCTATTTGCATGTAAAAAAAAATAGAGAAAACCATATACCTGTCAGTATGGTAAACTTACAACCACAAATGTTATGCAGATACATTAAGTGAACATAAATAGAGATGATGGTTTTCAAAGGCATATGGCTCTGAGCAAATTTGCAGCTTCTGCCTTTGACGATTTCAATGTATCACACATGGACAGAAAACTAAATAATTCAAACTTTTGAAGCCATATTTGATTAAAGGCACTAAAAATACAAATTGACCCATTTTATTCTCTTCATTTCATTAAAGTGTAAATTTGGGAGTAACAATTCCCTTCTCATATCAAAGAGTTTGAATTTGAAATGTTAAGACTTTCAAAATACTCACAAAAAAGCAATTTTGTTTAGGAACAACATCTCTGTATATTCACCTCTGTCATAAAATGGTCCTAAAAAGGCACCTAAACTGAAATTGACAGATGTACTTCTATAAAAATCCTTTTAGGTCTGTACAAATGAATAAACAATTATTTTAAAAATCCACTGTCCTTACCATCATGTTGTGCCTGTTCTTCTATACTGGAATTATTCGCATCATCATAACTCCTTCGCTTCATCCTGGATGATGTTGCAGATGGCGGTCCGTATTCTTTGGAAGGAGCGACTGGCATGGAATATTTACGGCGGAACATCTGAGCAAGAGTGCTTCGTCGGCGAGGTGAACTCTTGTGGCCGCCAGAGATTGGAGAGTATTCCAACTCAACTGACTTTGTGCGACAATACATTCCCTTGAATTTGGTCTTTTGCATGCGGTCAGTCTGAAAATATACCAAAATGAACCATTTGGTTTTTAGCTCTTTTGCTCTTTAAAATGTAAATGCTAAAGCATGTAAAGGTAAGAATAATTACTGCAATACTGTCACAGGGATATCTCTATGGCAAGCCATGGCAGACAAAAATATTTGATAAATTCAACATTAAATCAAATCCAAGATTATTTTAATATCATTAAATACCAGAACAAATCATCATTTAAAAACACAACAGAATCAAACATAAAATGATATTGAGGAGAAGCTTAGAAATGTGTTTGCACTTATGTCTGCTCTATCTTGACATAGCAATATCTTAATTTGAAAAATCACTGCTTTTAGGTTGTACAGGGACAGTCACACTGGCAGTCAATATGTACGAAAAAAGTTGAATTAGTTCAAAATAGTAAGACCTAATCATCTAACGGGGGCCGTGCGTAGCGCGGGCATCTAGCTAGTATTAGACAAATTGTGATAAAATTAAACATACCCAGGTGTCATGGTCCTCTATGGTTATATTCATGAATATACTGGCTTGATCTAGTCCTTCCAAATGCACATGTCTGTAACCTGCAAAGACAAAAACAAGATGTTAATTGGATTTAGTATACATGATTTTCAGCACATTTGCTTTTTTTGGCTAAAATTGTGATAAAATCTTAAAATGTGCACAAAACTTTTTGACACTTTCCCTTTTAAGTTATCAAAAAAGAAGAAATTGAGTGTGAAATTTACATCAATGACTAGAATAGGGATAAATATTGTGATATGGGGGAAAATGCACCATGCTTCCCCCACTTCTCCCACAGTGCTGCTATTGCACCCTTTGCATTTATATTGCCATTATGTGGTGAACAACCCTAAAGAAATTTGTCATAGGGTATCATATATTTCCATCTTTACCATTTAGTTTAGGCCTATTTATTCTATGCCTCCCTTTTGACTGCCTACATTGTGCATAAGGCCTCCATTTCATATAGCACATGGCAAAACAAAACCTATAAATCTCACCTGGCCTAAGGCTGCGTACTGGCATGGTCACCTGACCAATGAAATCTCTACCGATAGGATCTTCATCCCACACTGCAAATCGTATCAATGCTAGATCAGCTAGATGTATTGTGAATGTCATACTGCAGTCCCAGCACGGGTTAAAACCTGAAAAATATTTCAAATCAATATTTTTACAAATTGTAAGAAATAAGACAAATCCTTACATCCTCTTATATAGATAGGTTTCTTATCATTCCTATATTTTATCTTATTCATCTCCTTGTTTCCTTTGGCAAAAAACTTTACTCTACTTGCTCCATGGTTCGGAAGTCACGTAAAGCCGATGGTCCCGTATATGAATAGACTCCTTAATGAGGTATGCATGTCATATGCAAGTACAGTGTATCATTGATTTGGTTGATTGATTGAATTTAATACATTTAATGTGCGAACGTTTATGATGAACACTTGATTAGAGAGCATTTGTTTTTGGGTAGCTTGTAGACCCAAATTTGACACATAGCACAAGCCATGGAAATTCTAAGGAAGGATAAAGATGGGTCACTCACTCTAAAATAATGGAAGATATTGCCTGATCAGTGTTAAATTCTTGGTTCTGAACAAAGATATGATTACTTATGTGAATCAAATGAATCTAATTCCATTTTGAGCATTTCTCTTGGATATAGCTATGTTCAATAAAAACCTTTGGATAAGATTGTCTACACAATGAGATTATCTAGGGTAAACATGTTGATGCCAAAGGTCAGAGGTTACCCCAGTAGGTCAGCTATAGTGAGATAAAATGGAAGATAACTCCAATATTATAAACTCTTTCATTTACTTGTAAATCACAATGAGTTTGGATAACCATGGTAACTTACCATTATCTTGTATTGTTTTACTTTGTGCTTTTTGGCAGTCAATTGGCAGTCCAATGATCTCAACCTCAACATATGGGTCAATTATCTGGGAAAAAATCAGTAACATAGTAGTGAGTATACAGTGTTTTCCATTTTCAGATTCAGGGAAGAATCCTGTTTTTTCCTGACACCTTTACAATGAATTGTAACATTTCGGTAACCTGAACACTAAATTTTACCAAAACCCGATTTGCTCATGATTTCTAACCTATTGCTAATCCTAAACCTAACCTAAACCCAAAATCCAACCTTTCTAGCTGACCCTAAAACCAAATCTTAGCCCCTGCCATACGGAATAAATGGAAAACAAATTCTAGAATTTTGATGATTTTATCATCAGGAAAAAACAGGATTCTTCTTATTTTGTTTAGTTGTCAACAGAGGCCAAACACTTCCATGTCACATAGTTGAAAGTATAATTCTTGACATTTAAGCATGGAGTTTTGAATGATGGTTACCAAGGCGCTTATGGCACCCTGTGCTTGGTAGTAATTTAACTGTGCTGAAAATGACTATGACGTAAGCATAAGTGGTGCAGGACATTTCTATATGAGTTCTGTATGATTATTTTCAAAAACTGATTGTCTTTATTCATTCATTTCACAGCTGCGATAAGTTTCAGTGGACCACGAGCATCTGATCCTGTCTGTCAAACATGTTTGGACTTTGGTATAAAATTGGATTGATTGAGCCCATATTTATTGGTCGAGCTATGAGTTGCAAAAATATTGGGCGAGACGTAGTCGAGCCAAATATTTTAAAACTCATAGCGAGACCAATAAATAGCGGGCGTAAATCATCCAATTTTATCATTATCATGTTTTGGATCCAATATTTTCCCACACTTGGACACCTCAAAGCATGATAATGGATAATATTGTATAGTCACAACTTATCATGGAAGAATTAGTATACAAATATTGACTGCTCACTCGGGCAGGGACTCAGGCAATAGTAAAAATTATTGGCCTGAGTTGATCGATCAAAGGTCAAAGCTCAAGGAAAAATAGTAATCCTATCATTGTGAATAGTTTTTATTATTACACCTCATAAATTTTCATGAAGCAATCATGTTCAATCATTGGTTGGGCAAAGGCTATTTTTTCCCTACAACCAAAGCCACAGTGATATGTATATCAAAATACTACATGGTGTTTTTTGGTGAAGTAGTGTAATCTATCTATCCCTTGGTACCAAAATCATCCTAAGCAGTATTGAATATACATTATTACTGTCTGTTCTAACCTCTCCTCTCTCCCCAAGTAGACTCTGCGGCGGTTTGGGCAACTGTTGACCACTGACGATATGAAGAGTCACTTGTGTTGTCTTGCTTCCAGGGACGGGGTCAGCACTGTTAGGATCAAAATGCTTGGAATCTAACAAAATGCAAAAACAAAATAATAAAATCTGGTGTCAATATATAAAGAAAGAAATGAATATTGATAAAACAAATCAAAATCAGAGCTTATTTGCTTACAATCATAATTCTCATTTCCATTTTTTGACAATAAGGTTGGAATCTACTATCAATTATCTGACTTCAAATTCCTACACCTCAATATTCAGTCATCTATTACTAGGGCTATCAACTAGGGCTATCAACGTAATAATAATAATAGGCTTTTTTAGCGATTTTCCATTTTGTATCATTGATTCTATTGATCAAACCACTTATGGTTTGCTGCATGTAAATCGTGTCAAGCAATTCAGTTTATTTAGTAAGGGCTTCTAATTTCAGAGCACATCCAATATAATGAAAATGAAGCTTTCAATATAATGGGTGGGGTGCACAATGATGGAATTATTATCAAGTGACAGTTTTATACAGATGCAGGAGAGAGACCGGAGTGTCTGGAATAGAAGCTGTGAAAGCGAGCAGGGACTGAAAACCAAATGAACATACAGGATGGGCTAGGAATCCAACCTAGGACTCATTGGTACAAAGCAAGGGAAGTATCGCTGCGTTACATCGTTTCCGTTGATCAAACCAAATTGATGCACAGTTAGTGCAAATGTAATGCAGATATGTTGAATGCACAACAAAATTGGATTTGAAATTACTGCTAAATGTGCATTAATTTAATTAGTGGATGGTCCCTCGTAATAGAGGTCAATGAAGTGTAGGAATGTGTGAACAGGGGGTTAGCCTCACAGAATTCTAAATAAGCCAGAACTAAATACTTCTCTTTGTTTCCATATCCTTTTTCACTGAATTACTTTCATTTTTACCATAACATTGCCCGAGGGGTCAAATACGTATGATCTTCGAAGTTATTGCTACCTACCAGCATACCAGTACCTGTATCTGTCACCATGGTAGGTATGAAAAATTAAGTGCATTGAGGGTATGAATTTTGATAATGTCTCACAAATGGAATATTTTATTAGGATTTTATACCTTTTTGCATTTTTATCCTGAGCTAATCACTGATTATTACACATAATAAAAAGACTAACAAAATATGATGTGGTAAAAGGTGCATTGTGCATCCCGGTTGTGCTTGAGTGACAAAATGTTAAAAGTTGTGAACACAATAATTATTTTATCTGATACTTGAATTTCAAATGGGATTTGTATAAAGCATGCATTTTAGATACAATTCAAAGTACAATATCTTTCACATGATGGTTAGTTTTGTGCTCATGGTCACTACATATACACTGTTAACAGGATTCCAACTCAACTCCCAATGCCCAAAGATTAAAGTGTCAGGGACTTATACCACCAGACCATGTTTGTCTGTCAATATTACTTCAAAGATTAATTAAATTATTTCTAATGTTACATTTGCAACAAAACAATAAGCTCACCAATGTATCACTTGTATGAAGTAACAGATTACACAATTTTAAAACGTATGTAGAACATTTGAAACATGTGACAGAAGAGAGAAAAAGAGATAGATATAGGGTGATGGAGAGAAGCAATTTGGTTGAAAGAAGTATTGATATTGACATTTTTAGCCATAATAAGTGTTTGAATCCTATGCGTTATATTGCTTTTGTAGATCTATGAAATAAATATGATTTTCGATAAGAATTGAACTGAAGATCAAAATTGTCTGAATCGAACAAAAAAGTATAAATTATAATCAAAAAGGCATATATCAGGAGGAGATCCTTTCCCTCAATCCTGTCACATCACAACACAGTGCAGATTAAATTTTAGTACAAATGTATTTGTCATTTAACCCAAAAGCACCTTAGATACAGAAAGTGCTATTTTCAGTTTGACAAAATGTGTGAATGATCTATCTTTATGGTTGATGAGCAACATGCTTAAGCCTAACGATGCAAAAACAGTTGATTTACCACTATCTGAAGGAAGACAAAAAGATTTAGTAAGTTTAGAATAGACCTTGCCCCCGAACCTTCCAATCCAAACCCTAACACTATTTGTATCCAAAACCCTACTCCAACCACTAAAACTAAAAACGTATGGGGCATAGCCTATTTTAACGTTATCCCATGTACTACAGTCCATCAAGTTCATAGTTGACAATTTAGTGAAATACTTTTCAAGCTATATTGGTTCATTATTACATTCCTCAAAAAAGATAAAGAGAAAAGGAATCAAAACTGCAAAAACAAAAAAGAAACCCCCTATTGGGAAGAATTTGCTTGATTTGCTAAGGTTTGTGTGGAGGAGATTAAAGAAACAATCCAGATTTGAATTTGGATAACAAAC
>JXSR01S007712.1:31759-53318 GCA_000969725.1 Ophiothrix spiculata
GGCATAGACTAACCTTCCAATCCAAACCCTAACACTATTTGTATCCAAAACCCTACTCCAACCACTAAAACTAAAAACGTATGGGGCATAGACTATTTTAACGTTATCCCAGGTGCTACAGTCCATCAAGTTCATAGTTGACAATTTAGTGAAATACTTTTCAAGCTATATTGGTTCATTATTACATTCCTCAAAATAGATAAAGAGATAAGGAATCAAAACTGCAAAAACAAAAAAGAAACACCCTATTGGGAAGAATTTGCTTGATTTGCTAAGGTTTGTGTGGAGGAGATTAAAGAAACAATCCAGATTTGAATTTGAATAACAAACTGCAATGAAGAATTAGGAGAGTTTTGCAATAGTTATTTCGAACAAAAACAGTTCTATTATGAGCTTTAAGAAACCAGGGATAGTCAGCAGCATAATTTATAAGAAATTGTGAAAATATATAGGAAGGAGTTAATATACAAAATGTCGTATTCAGATTTGTAACACAGCCTTTTACCAAACCAGATACCATTAGCGCACTTAAGAGAAGCTGGTAAAGAAAAAAAGGAGTAAAAAAGAAAAAAATGTTTCAGATTTACTGAAGTTCAGTGATTTGAGAAACTTCTTTTCCAATTTTATATCAGTCTTTCAAGATAGAACAAATGTTTAAATGACAAATAATTAAAAGACAAACTTAAAGGTAAGACAAATATGAAATATAAAGAATGGAATGTGATAAGATGTTTTTCAGTGAAAACATCCATTAAGAAAATGTTTTAGACAAACATTATACCATGAACAAGAAGAGTTAAACCACATAAGGTAAAATTTCCAAACCACAATAAACAAAGAAAAATATAAAATGATTGGACAAATGAAGAAATAGTACCACAAAATATCCCAAGCAAAGAGAAGATGCAGAGAAAATATTTAGCAGCAGTTTTGAAAACTGTCTTACCTTTTCCAATCCGAATTTTTCCTAAAAGTCAGTGATTAAACAAAGTATTTTCTTTAATATTTTTTAATGTAACAAGATTTAAACATATCACGTTATATATACAGGGTGAATGTATTTTTATGAAAACACTGAAATAAAATATAATTTTTGAGAACAGAACTACAGAACTTGAAAAGAAAGAAAAAGCCTTTTAGTCTGTGTATATCATGTGAATTTTGCAACAATGTGTCAATCAACTTACCATCTCTATAGGGGTAAGGTTTGAGGACATATCCACAGTTTCCATTGCCACTGAATAAAGCTTGGGATAGCTGCATAGGCCGGCCTTCTGTCTGGTAGTTTAGTGCAACTATCAAAAGAAAACAAATACCTCAATGGAAATATTAGAATGAACTGAAGCATTGACAAAACTTTGAGATTGGAAAACGGAAATTAATGACAAATACTCTGCAAGGCAAAATGAATAGTGGTCAACTGAAATTAATGGGCAGATTTTGAGGGTGATATCACCCCCCCCCCCCAAAAAAAAAGATCAAGGATTCTTTGCTATATTTTGGATGAGTATGTAAGGTTCCAACCTCAGATCCTGTATCCATCTTTAGGGGGGAATTTTTTTCTTGAAAACTGTACACATTTAGGGATTTTTTCAAAGTGAAGACTTCCCCATTTTTTTTAATTCTCCCTCCCGGTATATTGGGATTTGGCAGCTACATTTAGTGGTGAGTATGAATACTTACCTAGCTGACATCCACAGTTCCACATAGGTTGTGGGTTATAATTGCTGGAATCAATCCTATATGCTGACGGGTACACTCTACACATATGTCTGGTAGTGAAGGCAACAAATTCCATCGGCTTGGTAGCAACCATATTACTGGCACGCATCTCACCGAGTGAGGGCAGCTCCCAACATGGCACTAAATGAGGACAGAAAGCGGAAAGACATGAATATAATCATAAAAAACAATGACAAAGTATTAAAATAAGGGCAATTCACCCTTGTTTCTTAAGGATGTAAACATAGGACATTTAAAACACAAGTCTGAGACAACCTTGAAAAGTTAGCTCTGCGCAATGTGCATTTATTTATTTATTTATTTATTACGGTTTAAAATACCAGAAATGCAGTCCGGAGACTGAAACAACTGGCTTACAATACACAAAACAAAAATTACAAACTTTCATGATAATACAGAGACAAGAGCATAAATTGCACAAACGCTATGAAATAGCAACAGAATGCATTATACAATGAAATAACAGGAATTCAGTCTGTCAACAGCTGCTGGAATTGTGGATTTTCTGTATCTGGTGGTTATGCATCTGGGTGGATCAAGTTTATTAAGTCCTAAGATAACGACCATGCCTAGCTTGTTTGGAAGTAGGCAACATAGCCCTATGGCGGTCAGTATGAAAGATGCTTTGGCCAAACCCATCCAGAAGATTTTCATGTCTTTCGACCAGAGAACAGAGTTCAAGTTGTTTCAAAGCCTTTGCATAGGATTCATACTGGTTTCCTAGGATGATACGACAAGCTCTTTTCTGAATAAGTTCCAATTGGTCAGCTTGTTGTTTGGTAATACTACTGTGCCACAAGGGACTGGCGTATTCAAGAATGGGCCGTACATACATCCTGAAAACCGAGGTCAAATCCCCTGCAGAGGCCATAAAGCGTCTAAGGACATAAAGCTTATATATACATTCTTTTAAAAACCACCATTGCCTCTATTGCTTTATCTATGATAATCACTCTAATATCACTTACTATTTAAAAATCCTCTGAAGTTAACAGATCTTGTAAGCTTAACCAACTCTGACAGTTGTCTGCTGAGGACGATACGTTTGCCTCGACCTCTTGGTGCGCTACCTGTCCGTGATGTTGTCGTCTGAGGAGCAGTCTTGGTTGACGGACTTTCGGGTTTGGTACATTGCTTGGGTAAAATAATAAACCAACTTTAAATGCAACATTTAAAAACGTATTCTTGTAATATAATACTGAAGATTTTTTAGAAATCTTGATCCGAAACTGACAGACGATAATGAACTCATTATAATGAAAATGACCTGTTGTAATATAAAGGCACATCTAAACAAACAAACCTGAAAAGTTCTGATTTTTTGATTAATTATAAATTCTGTGACCCCATGCATGAACCCCGTATCCAACAGGTTGACAAGTTACTTATCCTTACAAACTTTGATGTAATTATCTTCCCTTTGGTGTTGTGTGAGTTGTCAAATTCATGTATGGGGAAAGTGTAGCAATGAGTTCCATGCATGAACCCCGTATCCCACAGGTTTCCAAGTTAGTACACAGGGGAAAACTAGGTTAAAGTTTATTTTGATGAGTAACTTGTCAAACTGTGGGATACGGGGTTCATGCATGGGACCACAGAATTCTAAGAAATTTTCAATTAACATCTAATTAATCTTCCTGTTCTAAAGAGAATCAAAGATTCAATGTTTCTCTTCATTAAACCAAATTTTGTCTGAATAAATTAAACTACACAAATCTGTTGGCTATACCAAAGTTTGTTAAGAAATGCCCCATGTCAATTGCACATGCAAAAAAATAAATGAATCAAATAAGTAATTTAAATTGTGGATCTTCAAAATGAAACAGGAAGGTATTAAAACCATTCAAATCAAGAGAGAAGGGTTTATGTTGCACCCATGCATCAGCATTACTGCCTCTGGTATACATGCAAGGAGTGGCCAGTTCAAATCCTGTTTTATATTAACTCATTCCTTTTGGATGACAAAGACAGGACAATTAGGGTATATAATGAACCACATGCAGTTAGTCTAAAATTGGTAAAGGTACGTTCAATGTAAAGTTTTTCTACATCCCGTAGAGCATTTTCAACATCTATCAAATGCTATGGTGCAAAAACTGAAACGATTTGTCAATGGTAACTAAAACTTATTTTTCATAAGTTTGACAATTCTTAACTTGTCTGATGAAGAACCATTTTAAACTTCAAAATAAACAAGGTTTATGATGGACGTGTATCAAACACAAAATGTCCAGTATGATTTGATTTAATGACTGACTTACTGCAATTTCAAAGGGGTATTAGATAAGTAACAACTTATTCACACAATATGTAATTTCCATATATCATCCCACTATGCTTTTATTTTGATAAATAATTTGCTTTTTTGACGTTAGCATCGTTCACTGTACCTCATCTTTCTCAAAACTTGACGTTCTGGATCCCGGTGCATCAGAGTCTTCTCCTAGATTTGGCACATCACCACTCTCAGATTCTGATGATGATTGAGATTTAGGCTTTTTCTAAAGGAATCAGAAAACATAAGTGCCATCATATCGAGCTATTTGACTGTTATTTATCATACCTCTGTTTAGTGTTTCCCAAAATAAAAAATATCTTGGTCTTTCACAACTTTTTAAGCCTACAAGGACCAATTATAGGGCTCATAGACTCTTGAAATATATGCTGAAATTTTATCTGGCTCAACAGACATCATTGGGTCAGAAATTCTTTATCTTCTGCTTGACATATATATTAAAGAGTTGGCTGAATGCTTCATGTAAAATCCCTGTCCTTTGGAGAGGATGTTAATCTGACAGTCCCATGTGAACATAGATCACAGTCAGATTCATACAAGGTGGGTGTTCTACCCATAACTATAATCCCATCAATCAATCAATAATTTAAGGATATAATTCCTTTAATCCTTACTGGACTCAAGCAATTCAGATCCAGCCCTTGAATTTCAGTCTAGACCATCATATCTTACAGGCATAAATATGGGTTGAGACAGGGCACAACCATAAGGGGAATGGTCCATAAAAAGGCTGAGAACATGGGCTAAAGAATTTAAAAGGAAGGCACATATATCAAAAAATATATCATAACAGGGATTTCATATTATAAAACAAGGTCTCATTTCATAAAACAAGGTCTCCAAACAAAGTCTTATATCATAAACAAGGTCTCATAACAAAATAATGGATTAAGTTGATCATGCTTTAGTAAGATGTTCTTCATGCTTGGACAAGGAACTTTACCTTTCTGTTAATTACTGACTGTATTAATGTGACAGTTCTCTCTGGTAGCGATACTCCTATAACAAGTAATTGATATAATTTTGATTAAAGATTTCTTGCACTTACTTTATTAAGCTTCAGTCTCCTCAGTGTGCCAGTTAGACTGGTGGCTTTGGTGTTGTTTCCAGCAGGTTGCTGGCCCGCACTTTCTTGTTGTTGCTCACGAGCCTGGTATCAAAATAAAACAAGATTAGCACTTTGCTAATTTTTTTGCATAACCTTGTGCATATCATGTATATTTCATGGAACAAAGTTGTTATAAAGTTTCATAATGTCCATAACTGATTATCTTGAATATATTCTAATTTTATAGATTATTCAACTTAACAGAACTTCCTTTTTTCCAGACAGTTGAATCTTAAGGGGTATCAAATATCCAGGGTCTGTACCTCCATCAAATTCTTAAAACTAAGGCTTCTCTCAAATGCAAGTATTCAAACCTTAACTGCTATTCTCTTCTACAAACTATTTGATGGTGTAATTGGTTTCTTCATCATGCAGTATTGTCAAAGTCTTTGCTGAAAAATCTTAAAGCTGCTGACGATTAAGCCAAGAACCTATCTATAGTTGATTCATACCTTTACTGCTATTCTCATCCATGCACTTTGCAAGGATTTGATAGATTTTTTCATCTATGTCATCTGAGCCATTGCCAATGATTAAAATGAGAACCTATCTAGTTGATTTTTACCATAAATTATATTCTCTTCCATGCACTCTGCAATGGTCTGACAGCATGGTTTAATAAATAATAATAATATGCACCCTTTTATATAGCGCTTAATAACCTAAACAAGATCTCAAACAGCTGCCTATTATTACCGCTGCCATCAGGAAATCGTCACAATCATATCGCATCAGGTACGGGTGCCACCAGGCAGAAGTGTACTCACTATCTGCACTTAGATCATAATATTCCCCATAACAGCTCCCCAATAGCGTTCGAGTTGATGAGGCAAGCGTGATAAAGTGGTTTTTCTTTGACTGCTATCCTCTTCTATGCACTCTAAGATGGCTTTATTGGTTTCTTTTCATCAATTCCATCTGAGCCATTGCTAATGATTAAGCTAAGAACCTATCTAGTTGATTCGTACATTTGCTGCTATCCTCTTCCATGCACTCTGCAATGGCTTTATTGGTTTCTTTTCATCAAAGTCATCTGACCCATTAATAATGATTTAGCCATGAACCTATCTAGTTGATTTTTACCTTTGATGCTTTACCTGAGAACCAAAATACTTACCTTTGCTGCTATTCTCTTCCATGCACTCTGCGATGGCTTTATTGGTTTTTTCTTCATCAATGCCATCTGGGCCATTGCCAATGATTCGAAACGCTGTGACATGCTTCTCTTCTCCAACTGAAAACCAAAACAATATGAAAGGACTTGAAACATCTTCAAGTACAATAAACTGTCAACCTTAGGCTGCGATAACATAGAAGGTATACATTCCCAGGGAAGGCACTCATATTTTTAGTGAAAGGGATAATTAACCATTAATGTCAAATATGAGTACCTTCCCCAGGAGCGTACAGCAAATACCGTATACTTCTATGTGATAGTAGCCTAAGAGAACAAGATCTCACTAAACCTCATTTTTAAAACTCATGAGTTCAAGTTCAAATACATCACAGACAGAGGTTAAATGAGAGGATCAAATCACTGCCAACAGCAACTCAGCATTGGCTTGTTATGAGTGACATAGGTTTTGAGAAGAGGAGGTAGCCTGTTTAAATCCTGGTGACTCGTATTGAGGAGATACAAACAACTGGGTACCTGAACATCATTAGCTAGGATGTCTTAATTCATGATTCAAAGGTAATTTATGTTCGGTAGATTGGATAAAACAGGGAAAACAAGTTACCTTTCATTTCAAATTCATTATAATAGGGCATCATCTTTAGAAACAAAACTTGGTTATCCCATTCAAGATTTGTTCATACATGCTCCAAAAATACAATGAAAATGACTTGTTATTAAAATCCACCATTAACAGGAAACAGGATTTCTGAGCATTGTACAAAAAGCTAAGCCCACAAGTTCTATGTGTTACTTAATTCAAATTCTGTGTAACAAATTAGACAATTTCCATGATTTTCCTTTTTCCACAATAAAACACTGAAAGTTGAATCCAAATTTTCCAAATATATTTCTTTTTAAAAATGGCAACACCTCCCAGGGACTAGCACATTTCTAAGAGGTGACTGACTATCAATACTCATGCTAAAAGTAGAATATCATAATTTGAAATAAGGGTGTTTGTTTATTCAATTCGGCATTGTAAACCTTGAATTAATGCTAGAATGGATTTATTCTATGGTTGATTGCTGCTCCATTATCACTTTGTTGTTATATTTTGCAAATCAACACAAAAATTAAGACTTTCTACACAATTTTCACTACTTTGTGGCATTTTTTATTTTTTCCATTTTTCCATATCACAGAAAAATTGTGGGTTTAAACATAGCATGTTTTTTACTACCTTGAAATCTTCATCCAATTCATCTGCACTGTCTTCTTCACTGACCTCACCAGCCTCCAGGTCCTCATTCTCATCAAACTGGAATTTCTTGGCCTACAGTACGAAAGGAAAAATTGATTTGTTATATTTCACAGCTAACTTTGATAAATAGAAATAGGTTGCTTTTCTGAAAAAATAAAATCAGTAGTTAGCACCTAAATGGTTCTGGGAGGTGTATTAGAAAGCCACAAAGGTACAAGGTTTGAAGTATACACTTTTCTTAGTACCCTTAAAATCAAAAATTGAGGGAAAACAATGATAGCCACAAAGGTACAAGGTTTGAAGTATACACTTTTCTTAGTACCCTTAAAATCAAAAATTGAGGGAAAACAATGAAATGGCAATAATGTGTATTAAATGGATCCGGCCGGAAAAAGGATAACATTTGCCTCAAAAAAATTTAAAAAAAGGCAGTCAGCTTTTGGGAACTCTCACATCATTAAACTTATTGTAAGGGTATATTACTGCAATGAAATAAAAAGTTAACCTATGGACTGTTAGCCAGGAATTGAACAAAGTAATGATATTGGAAAAGTTATATATGGGGGTAGCAGAAACCCACATAATTTATGTAATGCAGATCAAAAACACAGTGTGCAACTAAATGTTGTCAATATGAATGGTCAATGAGTGGATTATATATTAAAATGTCATTAAATGTGGACCAAAATGACAATATCCCTTGCACAAATTAACAAAACATATAAACACTGATTGTTAAATACACAGTAGCCAAGATTTTACCCTAAAATTGGACCTTTTGGAGATATCATTTTCTTTTTTTATTAACCAAAAATGAATTTCAGTGGTTTTCAAAATTGACAAACTAAAAAAAACAAAAAACAAATTTACAACTTTTACAGATATTTTGTATAGTATTTTACAGAAAAAAATGAGCATCCTGAAACTATTTTGACCTTTTAGGGTCTTTTTGACATTCTTAATCTTTTTAAATGCGACATGTCCAATACTGTCACTCTTAAGGATGCAGGAGTGTATATGGCACCCCTCTGACAAGAAAGCTTGCATGTGACATGAAACACCCTGCCTTAAGTACAAGCAAAAAATATATCTCCAGAATGCCCTAATACTAGCACACAAATCAATTTATGATATGTTGGATTCCATTTAAAGACAAAAGGGACAAAAACCTAGTCATAATGATATAATTATTATATTGATTGATACAGGGGCATCAGAAGAAAATAAAAGTGGTGTGACCTGTGGTAAAAGTGGTGGGGCCTTTGGGCTCTTAGTTATCAACAACTAAGCCCTAGAAGACAACAGTTACTAGAAATGAATTTGTACAGTACTATTTGTGGTTATCTATGCTAGGACTAATAAAAGGCATCAAATTAAATCAAATTCAGTTATTTTTCTTTTTTCTGAGCGAAAAATGGTGCTGCCAAAGCCCACACGGTTCATATGATATGAAATGTATTCGTCTATTGCAAATCTGTTCTTAACTCCATAATTTTTAAATAGCGATTTTCCTTTTTCACACTATGTAGGCAGCAGGTATTTTTCATTACAAATAAAGGGAACCATTCCAAAATGGAAAGAGAGGAACAATGAAATGCATAAACAGCATACGGGCTTGGATCAAGAATTAGACATAGGACCTGTTATATGCAGGATCAATTATACACTGTTGCGGATAACACTTTATAATGAGGTTTTGGCATTCAGTTCGTGCAATTTTCAATTTATGTACAATCATATCCCTAGATGTAAATCTTTCATACATGACATGTGTTTGAGTTGATGGAAACTAATGCAAATCAGGAGACATCATGGCCCATATTCATGAACCCCAGATTCCTTTTATCCATTTGCGGTGCGGTTGCGGTGCATTTTGCACTGTAAGGGTACTGGTAGTAGTATAATGTAAAGCACAAGATTGAATGGAGCTGATTGGTATCAGGTTGAAGCTGAGATTCAATTTTGTCCGTCCGTTTTCAATGCGGTTCCATGTCATCTTCTTCTCTGTATGAAAAATTTTGCATGACCAAAACAGATGAATCGCTCCAGGAACGGATTCAAGTAAATGCATGAGTTTCTGGATAGCCGCACCGCAAACGGACCAGATAAAAGGAATCACTCTCGCTGAAAACCATTATATCATTTCAAAATGCACCGCAAAACACACCGCAACTGCACCAGAAACGGATAAATGGAATTTGTACTTAACTCTGATTGGTAACTAGCCTATTGTTCACCTGCCACATGATAGGGACTAATAGTTGCTGACTAAAGTTAGCAAGGTTTCATGAATATAAGCCCTAGATCTTTTGAAACAGACTTGGCCAACTTGCAGGACACATCTCAATTTGGTTATATATAATACTAAAATGATATGAACATAATGCATAACATGCACAGTCATGCAGACTTGATGAAATGAAGATTACAAGCTTGACAGAGTTATGATTAAAAACTTGATGAAAATAGTGAGAAAACTGATGAAGAAATGACAAAAGATGACGAAGTAAAGGTAATGAAAAACTTGATGAAAGACTGGTGAGATCATTGATGAAGGAATGACAACAAAGTTGATGAAATGAAGGACTGACACCTAAGATGATGAAACGAAGATGAGAGACTTGGTGAAAGAATACACTTGATGAAGTGAAGATGAGAGACGACATGAAAGACATCATTTGTGATTGATGAAGACAAAAACAAATCTCGACAAACAACATTCATTCTGGTATATTCTACATGAATTTAACAGACTTCACTTGAATCCATGCAACTGAAGTTTCCACTCACTAATAACACACCTTATTATAATTCCAATGGGACCAGTGATTAAATGACAAACATATTGGCACTTTTTCATACATGCTTTAAATTCTAAATTGTGTATGTACCACGGGAGCAAAACCCCATATTTCGGGTAAAAGTGCAATGAGAAATTATTTTAATGCGTCCTATCTAAAAGGGTTCTATGGACCATAGGTAACATCACTAGGGTGGACACAAAATCAGTCTGTTGCATGGGATCATGCAGGAGGGGGTGAATGTTATTGCAGGGGGCAAATTTGAAAATTGGTCTAATTTTGTTTAAAACCATTCTAACATGTTCCTCTCATCATAAGGAAGCAGAAAAAGTATACTTTGACCCATATCTGATGAAGGGTTTTTTGAGTTATATCCAAAAAACCTTCATTATAATACACATGAAAAAGATAATCATGTATATTATGCAAATGTATTAAGAGACAAAGTATATTTAACTGGCATCTTATGATATGCACACATCTAACCTAGTGAATGAACTTCAAACCCATATTGAGAACATTAAATCATTCATGAATCATGCAGGAGACATGCACATGTGATTAGGAGTTTCATGCAATTTAATTTGAGTGCACTGCAAAGGAATAAAATAGTGCCTGATCACTCACATCTTCATCCGATGTCATTTTTGATCTCAAATAGTCCCAATTGATCTTCTTACTCTAGTAATGACAAGACATTGTACAAGAAAGTACTAAATATACTAAAAAGAAAAACATGCAGTCACAATTAAAGTCATTGTAATCTTGCATAAAAGGTTAAAAGCTTAAAGTGTGTTGAGAACATTAATAATAATTGGGAAAATGTAGCAGCTATAGCAAAAATGTAGAGATAAAACAAATTTAAATGAATATGAACGAGGTTAAGATTTATGTCAGACAACAAGAAAGAGGTTGCTTTTCATTTCAGGAAGAAGAAAGGGAGGGAAGGTGAAAATCTGAAGAAAAGGTGATAAAGTTCTACATCCAAAATTTGCCAAATTCCATAGAGACCACACTAGATACTTAAAATTCAAAATGTACATTCTATATCCAAATCCCAAAACCCAGGTTCTGTTCTTTGATTGCCAATCCTGCCAAATCAGCCTATTTCCTATTGCACTTGCTAGAGCCTATTCTGCACCACAGGTCTCTGAACATATGAGTGATTTCCCAAAAAATTGTAATTTTTCTGAACTTACAAAATATGTAATGGGTTTTGCTACTCTATACAGCAGAAATCTCTTTCTTGTCATATAAGGATCTGACAATCTGAACCCCATAGTAAATAATAACATTGTGGTTACATGGCTAGCTGGTGGCAATGTAAGGTTAGAGCAGACTGAAAGAAATGGTCATCTTCAAAAGCATGCCAAGCTTGATCCAAACTTGTCGTACATCAAAAGAAAAGGAAGTGCTTTTATATCAAAGTCTTGATGCTTGAAGCATAGCTATTGAAATACACAGCCTTGTGGCTTATTTACTGGAGCTAAATGATGCAGGTATAAATGATGCAAAGCTCTGACCCTCCTTAATTAGTTTGATAGATAGGTTGTGAAAGAGTGCAGCCAATACAAAAGCTTAAATAGCATTGCCTCAAACTTAACTGGAAGGCCTCCTTGCAATGAACTGAATTGAGTCCTGTGCATATGAGAGGGAGATTTTCTTATGCATGGTTCATCAACTGTAGCACAAAAAACTGGTTGGGTTTTCAAAGGAAATTATCAAAGATGGACCCTACTTAAATCCTCAACTATGATTCCAAAATATGATAAAATGAGGCCAAATTTAAAAAAACTTTGTCTCCAAGCTGCCGTGCGCATTTGTAAAATTGGATGATCTGGAAAAAAAGTTATTCAGTAATGTAGTAATTTTGAAACAAAGTACAACTTTTCTTAGATACTATTCATGTAATCAGCACTTCTTGAAATTGCTATAAATCATCAATGCTTGGTATAGCTATGATTGAAATGATCAATTTTATAATACCATATATCAGTACATCTTTAAAAGATACTGACTCAACATTTCTATTCAATTTAATATTTGATAAATTTCAATAATCCTTTTGTAACGAAGTCCAATTTTTCTTAAATCTTGTTCATATAAATGACTACTCGGTATAGCTATAAATCATCAGTGCTCAGTATAGATATGATTGATATGATCAATTTCACTATACTTTTGGCATATATCAGTACATCTTTAATTGATACTGACACAACATTTCTAAATTATAAGAGATGATAAATGTAGTGCATTCATGTGCCATAATTACTATCAGATGCATCTCAGGAAAAAATGTTTTGAGTGATGATGCTATTTTGTCTTTTTAACCAAAATGAAGAAATATTTCATTAAGTGTTCATTTTTTGTGTATGATGAAAATAAGAGGGAAATAGAAAACATAATGAAATTCATTGAACCTGTTTGCAATTAAAAGCTGCATGAACAACCTTCTGATAAAGCAACCAATATGATCTGCCAGAGCAAAAACAGACATGATATGTCAGGAAGAAAACTTGAATAAAGACTTTTTTGCTTCAGTTTTAATTACCCAGGATGTTGCAAATTCAAGGAGAAAACCTGTATTTATTCTTGGTTTCAAAGCAAGTAGGCCACATTCCATTATTTTCAAGATTGCTGCAAGGTATCGCCATACCTCCTTCATGAGTATGTTATCTGCTTGGCACTAAATGACGCTTGTAACATTTGACATTTGAAACCTAGGATAGAAACTAATGTCTTGTTCAAAAATACTACTAACTCTTAATTCACAAAGATTAAGAATAGATAGCTCAACCTGCTTGGTCAGGAATGTCACTCTTGAAAACAAATTCAAACCATTTTCATTTTGAGATTGACTTTACAGTTAAGGATTGTGTACAGATATTTGGTAGATATCTAAATTTCCAAATTTAAAAAATGCATAGGAAATTTTTACATTTTTTTAAATTTTTGAAGTTGAAGCTGTTATGTGTATTTCTACTGAACATCACTTTTTGATTCGGCCTATTAGGATAACAAATCTCTCAACTTATTGCAATGACAAGTATCATAAACTATTCTAGATTCTGACCTTATTTCCCCTACAAATGTTAGAGTTTCCCTATTAAATAGTACACCTAAATGAGGGAGCACTTAAAAACTCAACCGGCGGTTGACCACCTGGAACCACAGGTTCTGGCCTGTTGCTATTGTTCTGAACAAAGGCAAACGGCAGGGACCATCGGTTCTGGGAGATCAGCCGCCGATTGAGTTTCAAGTCGCCCCTAAGCACACTTTACTACTTGTTTCTTGAGTTTTTGGATTGTTTTTTAAACATCTTTTACTTAAATATGACAAGCAAACAACACTTCAAATATTTCTGCGCAATCATATGGTTGTACAATTTTTGCCCAAATCTGTCTGTTTTGGCTACAATGGATTGCAGATAACATGCATCATGAAAAAGGTGTCATTTCTTAACAATATATTAAAATGGTTAATTAAAATCAAACGGAATTGCTGATGCAAAAAATACACATTACATGCATGTTTGAATTTATACATAAAATATAATAGGAAACATATATTTTCAAAGCTATCTTAAAGAAAATGATCTCCAGATTTGCATATATGTTTTATGAAAATCTTCCTTGAAACCATTATTTTCATATTTTAATTATTTATTAATTTATTTTGTTTAGAGATAGCTTCAAAGATGTTTAGATAAAGGAGAAACCATGAGTATTGACAAGAGTGTGGAATAGATAGCATATATCAAAAAGAAGAAAAGTACTTAAAGTGCTTTTTTTTCTGAATATTAGAATCTGAAAATTCAAGAAAAATGACCAAACATACATCAACAATCAAGAAATATTGACAAGAGAAGAATATAGATATCATATTAACAAAATAAAGGTGCTTGAAAAATTTCTTATAAAAGTACTCAAAGAATTTCTTAAAAATTTTAATATTTGGATGAGTGTTAAGAAAAATAACCATACAACTATTAAGAATCAAGGAACATTGACAAACAGTGTAGAATAGATAGATACTGTGAATCAAGAAAAGAGAAAGTGCTTGAAGAATTCCTCAAAATGTGAATATCAAAATATATGTAAATTTTGATTTCAAAATACAACCGTCAAACAACAATCAAGAATAAAGGAATTTTAACAAATGTGTAGAATAGATAGATATCAAATACAAACCAGAAATAAGTGCTCGAAAACGAAATGTGCTAAGAATTTCTCAAAGATGTAAATACCAAAATATGAAAATCAAGAACAACTAAACATACATCATTTTGGCAAAAAATTTGTTAACTATTTTTTGTGATTATTCAAAGGCAAGAGTGTGTTAAAAAGATAGACAATGCAGAGAAATCAAAAAGGAGCAAAGAGAAACAAACAAACAAACTCACACACAAACAGACAAACAAACACACAAATCTTTACAGGCCTACCTTGATCAGTATTCTTCCTCTCAGTTGTTCAGGTGATGGCAGATGACTGCTCACTGTGGCTAATGTTGGAACCTCCAATTTATCTGAGATGGTGTGTCAAGGAATATCCAGGACATCTGTGACATTTTGGACCCATTTTGTCAAACTAAGGCTAGAATGGACAAGTCTTGTCAACAATGTCAGTGAAAAAAGTAATATCATTCTTTGCTGAATATGTCAACAAAATATGGAAATCAATTAAATTTTACTGAAAATATCAGAAAAATTGATGAACTTGTTAACAGATTTGTAACTCTGGTATATTACACGTCTCAACAAAGTTTTCATATATCGATGTTTATCTGAGTTACATATCTATTTCAATGCAAAGTTTTAGAAATCGTAAGCAATATTTTCATAATTACTTCATTTACAAAACTGTTGGAAAAGGTGATGCTACATTTCAGAGCCAGGAGCAGGTGATCAATTCAGCATGAACTTTGCGGCCCTGATGTAAATGCATTGTCAACAGTGTAAAGTTGTTTTTGTTGAGTTTGTTGACATTGAAAATGCTGTCGATACCAGCACTACATTGTCAGAGCCTACATCAGTCCCATTTCATCAAAATGATCATGGTCAATTCTAGTCCATATTTGTTATATATAAATAGACTATAGACTGATGCCTTAACATTATGATATAGAAATCATTTTCTAATCATAACACAGACTTGTTGATGAACATCACCAAATGTTTAGCATTACATACATGAAGAAGGTGTGGTGATATTGACTTTTAATCACCAAACATCTGTTATTATTAGAAAGTACATTGGAATTAATATATTACATTATTAGTTAACGAAGTAATTTTACCTCATTTTGCAACCATCCATTAGGAACCTCAAGTAAAGTAGGCATTTTTCCGGGGGTGGGGTTACTCAACTTTAGTCTGGACGTGGGTGTGCCGCCCGGACCTCGGAACCCTAACCCATCTCTAAGGGTATTTTTTGAGAAAAAGGGATTTTGCTCCAAAAACTGACTTTTTATTAAAATTTTGAGATTTTTTAACCATTTTGGCACTTTACCTTGAAAATAAGACTCATGTTTAGGGATTTTGGTCAAAAATGTGACCCATAGCTAGGGATTTTTTGAGAAAAACTACCCCTGGGCATTTTTCATTTTGAGCTACAGTACAAAATACACACATTAGTCATTTTTGTAAAAAAATTGTCATTTTCATGAAAATGTCCATGCCTTTTAAAACTTCTAGCAAAATACCATCTTATGGGTATCATATGACTTTAACACAAATGCAATTTAAAAACTGAAGATGTGTTATTTGTGAATCTTCAGTAAAACAAGTTTGACCAGGGACCAACTTTCCTGGAGGATTGGGGTGGATGGTCACACATTTGTCTTAAAGTCTTAACATTTTACATTGGGTTATTTCAAATGTATCATAATGCGTAACAAAAGTTTTTAGTTAAATTAATTCATACACGTATTTAATTCTTTTCAATGGAGTCAATAGTTTCTACTTGAGAATTTGAATTCTGTAAAAGAGCCAATTGTGTTTTACAGTTAGAGTAAATTTTATGTTACAGTTAAAGTAAATTTTATCGCAAAACCCTGACTTGGATTGACAGGTCACTTTTGTGATGATCAATTTTATACGTTTTCATAAGGTATAATTTCCAATACCTATAAAGGTTAGTATTTCACAGAGGCAAATGAAGACCAGAGGCATATTTATTACTGTTAGTGTTTAAATGCTCTCCAAGGTAACAGATTAAGCATAAATTTTGAACACATTTTTAGTTGCACCTTGTTGTTTAGAACACATGTTCAACAACTGTTCAAAACCTGTTTATTCAAATACTACCATCTGCAGAAGTGTACTTAATCAAGTTAAGAATTTAAAGTACTCCCAGAAGGCACTGATTCTTTGAATTCCATACGTAAAAGAAATGCGATATATATAAGAACAATACCCAACACCTAGGCGTGCCCAGGATTTTTTGAGTGGGGGGGCACAATCATCAGTTTCCCCCGAATGACCAATAGCGGCAAAAGAGTAAAATGTGATATTTTTAGGGTGTTTTTTTTGATAATGCGCGCGTAGCGCGCGAAATTTTTTTGCAATTTACACAAAACATGGCAAAATTTGACTGAATATTGACAGAATACCAGAACTTTCGCGCGAAGCGCGCAAAATTTTTGCGTTTTCATATTTAAATTATCAAAAACAAAGGGAAATTCAAGGTATTTTCTTCTCTTTCCTTTTGATTTTTTTCTCTCCTCCCCTTTCTTTTCTATCTTTTTGTGTCAAGATGCCCGAATGGGCCGTTTCCCCCGACTGACTCATCAAACTGGGGGGGGGGGCACCCCCCCGGCCCCCCCTTTGGGCACGCCACTGAGTGCAATCATCAAGGTTTACAAAGTGCGTAACTATTACTACCAAAGTCAATTTTAATCTCCTCTTGAATTCCCATAATAATTAATCCAGATTTTTAGGAATTCTAAATCTTTGTTAAAATTAGTTCTAACACAAATATGGTTTGAATGGATTCTGTTACTTGCAAGAAGGGAAATCTACTTCATTGTATTCCACAGGAAATTATTCATACTATTCCTGGAATATAAGTTATTGAGTAATGAATGGTGTGTCGCATTCTCAGATTGTACTCATTTGGAGGGTCCTGTTTGCATTTTGTTCTCAGTCATTTGGTTTATCACCAATTACACTACACTATGTCTTGGTCAAGTACAGTGGATATGCATTCTTGGTTAGTCTAGAGACCAAGTGTCGAACAAAAAAGATTTGTTTGTCTTTTGATTAACAGAATCCTAATTAGCCTAGATATTTAACCAAGAGTATTTATGCTGTGAAGATAAATTTCTTAAAACCTAGAATTGAATACTGTATACAAACAAATATACTCATGAAACTACTCTCAGAGCTTCTGCTGTCATAGACTTGCCTCAAGTCCTTAGGTAGTAAAATCTCTGGGATTTTTCAGGTCTTATTACACTCTTTATTCTGTAAACAGGCATACATCTTAAATTGCAAATAAAGTTTTGCCAAAACAAAATAAACTAAAACAAAAATAAATAATCTAAGGGTCTGCACAGTAAAAGCTAATATTCACTTTATAATTATGAATTTCCCAAGCAAACTATGTATGGACCCTAAGCTTTATATGATAATTGTGACTGGTAATATCCCTTGGAGTATATAAGCCACAGTAAACCTACCACAATTGTTCATCTTCACAATTGCCCTTAAATACATTGTGCTTGACACTTCAAAACCCACCAGAAAATAGCACATTATCACTTCCAATGGAAAAATCTAAAATATCACAGTTTTGAACATGTTCAAGGATATAGTTAAGTCCAGCCTAATATAGGCCTATATTGTTCACACTTGAACTTTAATCATGAGGGGGGGGGGGGGGGGGGTGCCCAATCCAGCCTTGAACAAGGCTACTGCTGTCAATCCCAGGCATCAGTAGAAATTTCCTGGAAGTACTACACTGAACTCATTTAGCTCAACCACAGGCCAATTTCAACAATGTATCATATCATAGCAGTTAAAATCTGTGCATATGAACTCATTTTCAAATAATACAAAACAATGACTAATGTCATGGCCAGCTGAGAACACCAAAAATCCGCATATCAATAATCAAAGGAAACAAATCAATTTATCACACAATTGTAGAATAAAATTCAATCTAGGGAAATGAATAACAGTCCCTAGTGTACTTTGTAAGAGTCAAGATCAGGGTCACGTTTTACAGGTTACATATGTGCAACAGTCAATGCATGATTTGTATATGATGGCATGTCATTAGGTGGGTATGGTAAAAAGGTGGTGTTGTTACATTTTTTCGTGGGTTCTCGGACTTAATTTGATGTAAATTCACTATTTCTTGGCTTATTGACTTGTTTAATGTTTCATTTGAAAGCTTACACTTTCTGCTATTTGTGACAGTAATTTGGCGTTCATGGGTTACATAATTTAAGAGAGACAATGGTTTGAACTTGGCAGTACAAGGGTGGTGGTGCCTAAGGATGCGGTGCCTACGGATGCGGTAGATACCCAAATTGAGACAATATCGCCATTTTGGAAGGTTTGACACTGCTGGAACATTCACAAATGGATTTTGTGACCTCAAATACATACAGATAGTCACCAACATGGCTAAAATTTGGTATATAATTACAGTAATTGGCAAATTTATCATTTTTAGACCTTCCTCAGACCCCCTTCCCCCTCGATCACTTTTTTGGGCAGCACCTTCTCATTTTTTGTCCGATTTTGACAAATTTGGTGTCAAAATGTTCAGGGGATCAAGCTGCATCAAATAAGAATTAGGGCAGAATGATTTGAAACATCACCATTTTCTCCCCTTGTATAGCCCCCTCTAATTAATTAAAGCGCATCAACACCAAGACCCTAAGGGGTCTGCTTCAAGTTTAATGCATCAAAGTAACTATTAAAGTGTTTAGAACATATCCTGAAAAAATGAACTGTTTACCATTAATTATTCCAATTTATGACTTGCTTTAGTAAAAACAGGCAATTTTTAGAAAAACGCGTTTGAAAATTACAGTTTGCATTGCCGTCTATAGAGTAATTAACCATTAATTAGCTCATTATGCCAAAACAAAAGTGATATTTGGCTAAAAGGTTACTTGAATTGAAAGAGATCAATAATATAAACATCATATCAAACAATTGTTTTTTTGACCATTATGACCATGTAACACATTTTTGACCCATCTCATGAAATGCCACCATATCTTTGTTTTTATGACTTGATAAAAACCTTGCCCTTTTTGAAACATTTGAATTTCTTTGATTGCTGAATGGGGTTCATTTTTTCCAAAATTTAGCATTTTTTTTTCATTGTTGACAATTGGGAACCTGGTCCAATTTGTTTGCAATGAATAAGACCCCATGTCTTATTTATTGCAGTACAGTTTATCTGAGAATCCCGACTCAACCGAAACAGTGATAGAAACAGAAATGTCCAAAGATTTTCAGAGAAAAAATATCCATTTGGAGCAGAATGTTCACGTATAACATCCATACTTGAGTATGCAAGCAAACGTTGTCTTAAAATTTAAAGTTTCCAAGAAACCAAAATCAAGAAAAGTTATGAGAGAAACATTTTAAACCTTTACTGTTTCAATAGCTCACAAAATGGTGGATTAAGCAGTCGACTTGGTTGATATCAGTAAACACAAAAATGAGATTCATATATAGATGCTGAATATTAAAATTTTCAAAAAGTTGTTATATAATCATTTACAAATCAGCTTAATGAATTTGACATATAAAAAGGATACCACCGAGTATATCAACAAGATATTTGGCCATCTTCTTCTGCTGGTCCAAACTACAGTGGTTTTCTATTGATAAGATCACGGGATACGGACTGGCTACAAACGCATACTTGTTAATGACCGTGATGACGTCTCGAAATTTAATCCGACTCGTAAGCGTGTAACCATGGTATATAATAGGCTCACCATCTTTACCATCCCAACAATCCACTGAAAAATAGAACATGATTGAAGATAGTTAGCAAGCAATTAAATGGAGTTTATCTTTAAGTAAAAAGATGAAAGTTGGTGTTGGGATTTTGTTTTGGATTTTTAAATTGTAAGTCTGCTTTCAAGAGATGCATGTGGATATAGGTCAATGTAAAAAAGTGTATGATTGTCAAAATAGGCATTTCTGGGTAGAATGCTAATTTCTTTACAAGTCTGTTATTTTAATTGAATTGCGTTTATAATATCGTTTTTATTGGAGATGTTACCAAGATAAAACCAGGATACAGGCAGTAAATATCAATACTTTCCACCAAAGTTCATTAAAGTTTCTTCACACAGATGAGTTGTTTTAAAAAGACCAAGAATACTAACTAATATGAAATAAAAAACAAGCTTTCCTATGCCGACATGTCATAACAGAAGACAACAACCTTTGCCTGTTTGACTTCACACTGTTCAAAATGAAATCACCAGTTTGGGTATTCCCCCGGCATATTTGCTAATTAAAAGGAGTAAGGAGTTAATGAAAAACATTGTATATGCTATGAATCATATACCACAGAAGCATGTGTTAGCATATTGGTTTCTATAGCTCTAAGCCAAATTATGTAAGAAAACTCCTGCAAATATTTTGACTTGAAATTTAAAATAGAAGAATTAGACTGCTGCTAATAGAGGGGAAATCCCAGGTTTTGTAGGATAAGTTGATTTCACATTGTTTAGAATTATAATTGTTTCATTTAGATACCAACAATTAACTACTGTTGCACTATTTTGGAAATGTAATATTTAAATTACAATATCGTTTTTGATATACTAAGTTGTTCCAGTGCTGTCACCAATAACACACAAAACAACATCAGTAGATGAACCAATTTATGAAAAACATGTCTTCAATGATCTCTGTCTACAAATGTGTTTCAGTGTTTTTAGCATAGGATGACAATTTATTTGAACTTCAATATCTAAGAGTAGCAAGTCAAAGACTCTCTGTCTTCTTTTGTCTGTAATTGCTCTAAGGTTCGGAAGTCACGTAGAGCCTGGCTCCACCTTGGAGCATTCATAACATATCATCTAGACCCAGATCTAATTTGACACATGTGTTATGCACGGGTCACATCATCAAAGCACATCGCACATATCAAACATGATTTATGTAACTCACAATGTGACACAATCATTCACGTTCAACAGTACCAAACTTGATTTATATAACTCCCTAACAGGTGCTTGGGTAGGC
>JXSR01S007712.1:93788-106357 GCA_000969725.1 Ophiothrix spiculata
TACCAATATATGAACACAAAATGATACTCAAGGCAGTATTCAAGGTGTCTGATTAATATTCATAACCAAACTTGGATAACCAAAAGGCAGAATCTTTATTTCCTCAGCGATAGAGATCAAGCATTTAGTTGAAGCAGGATATTTACCAACTATATGCTTTACAAATATCATTCAAATCAGTTGTCAGTATTTTTGTATAAAAACATTATGCTTCCTAACATTAACAGTAAATGAGTCCTATCTTTAGTAATAATTGAAAAATACATGACTGAAATCTACCGGTGCTGCTTAATTTTTTTTTATCATGAAGTTAAATTTGTTTTGTATATATTTTGAGACTACAATTGAAATACAAATGAATAGAAAATAGGTAGCCACCATTTATTAACTTCAAAACCATTCTTCTATTGTCAATATTTAAATATCACAATAAGGTACCACCCATCCTACAGTGATCTATATAGTATGATTTCACCTCATAGCCCACGTAGCCATGATCCCGTACAAACAATATCTCTACATCGTGTCACACCTGTATATCCCAAGAGAAGTCACCGGCATCTTCCTGTTACATCTCATAACTAATAAATACACTGCTAAGAAAGGTGTCATGTATAGAGATTCTACTCACTATGGCCTCAGGAACCATATCTGCAGACATTATCTTGCAAATGTTAAAATCTTTGGGGAATTGAAGGCTACCAGATCAAAATGTATGTCTCTGTTTGTAGGATATAAACAGACATCTTTAACATATTGAAGAGGCAAGAGTCCCACTAGCTAACATTTACAACTACAAGGCAAATGACCTATGATTGATTGAAAGACTATAAAATGGTCAGAGTTTTCAATCAGAAAATGTTGTTTCTATAGAAAGGAAAGGTAGCCCCTATACTTTCTTACTTAGCAACTTGATAATTTTTTTAATATAATGGTTTAAACTGAGTAACAACAATTACTTTTTATTCTGAATATTTCGGTGATACTTACCACCCTTACCAGTATAACACTCAACTGATTCTCCTCTGAATATTACCCTAGATGGCATCCTAGATGGTATAAATCTTTAAAAAAAACCATTAACTGTCCATCGTATGAAACGACCCATCTGAAAAACTTTAATATCTGTAATTATTCTTTGTTTCTGTGTTTTTCAATTGCATATGTTATCAGATTTGGTCAATGTACTGTGATAATTTTGAAAGGCACATAAAAAAGGGCATTATTAATGATTTCAAGATACAAATTGGCTACATATTTAACTCAAGACTAGATTTCAAGGTACAGCATTTGTTTGAAATACAATTTTCATTGATTTTAGATATGTACATTGAGAAGTACAATGACATTCTTACTAAATTCATTTATTGTACTTAACCACATTGCGTATACGTATTGCAGAAAGCCCTAAAACATGCCCCCGTGAATATATTGCAACATATCAAGTTGTAACATCTTACATAATTAATATACTACTACGATCAAACTTTAAAAGTTCCCATGATAATGGCAAAGTTAAGCTCGACTTGATTATCCATTTCCGAGCTAATGGTAAATTAATGGTAATTGTATTCCAAGCTGCTGAATTTATATCTCCCTCATCAGTTAGTATCTGTAACCATACATTGGCTCATGATTCATGGCTGCTATATTAGACAGCTTACAGAATTGAAGACGGGAAAGAGCAACTCAAGATTGAAGATGAAACGAACGACCAACATACACTGTAAGAAATGTCTGTAACTATACACTGACTCATGATTCCAGGCTGCTGTATTAGACAGCTTACTGAATTGAAGAATGAAAAGAGCAACTCTAGATTGAAGATGAAACGAACGACCAACATACACTGTAAGAAATGTCTGTAACTATACACTGACTCATGATTCCAGGCATGAGAATGATTTTTCATGAACATATCTGAATTTAGTCCAATATGACCAAAAAACCACTAAAAAGGTTAAATCAAGCCCCCAAATTATCTGAATTTGGATGATTTTGGAAGACAAAATATCTGAAATCAGATATTTATCTGATAATTCTCATGCCTGTGATTCAAGGCTGCTGTATTAGACAGCTTACTGAATTGAAGACGGAAAAGAGCAACTCAAGATTGAAGACGAAAAAGAACGACCAATATACACTGTAAGAAATGTCTGTAACCACACAGTGACTCATACATGACTGTTATATTAGACAGCTTACAGAATTGAAGATGGACAATGAGCAACTCAATGTTGAAGATGAAAAAGAACAAGCTTTATAAACTGTAAGAAATGTTTGCAACCATACATTGGCTCATGATTTAATGCTGCTTGAAGATAGAAAAAAGCAACCAACATACACTGCAAGAAATGGTTGAAACTAAATGCGGCAAATATATTCTATTAATTAAAAATAGTAATGGTGTATTTAAGCTGGATTTCTTGTCTCTATATACTAAAGTTCAGTGGTATGAGGGTTGAAATTGGAATTGTGTATGGTATAAAACCCTTTGCTTGTGGCACAGCATTTGATAGTTTGTAAGAAACATAAAAGTACCTTGATATCTAAGTTAAATAAAAAATGGTAAAACTTGGATGTTTTTATTAACAGTATGGCACTGAACCCTTGTTTAAACCATTTTTGTATAATTTTTTTTACAAAGCGAGATATAATCATACTTTGCAATCATGACCTATAATTAAAGGTCTCAATTCTGATGTGACAAAAACCTCACGTCTTTCTAGGTGAAGATAAATAAGGACACAACATAAATGTAGTCTGAAAATTTCACTTAATTCCAACAATTCATTTTTCAAGATACAAGCTTTTCAGCATTTAAAAAATCCCCATAGGCTACTACAATAATTAGAAAACGACACATTTCTTAAAAATGGAAGCACAATTGAAAGAATGGTTTGGGGATTGTAACATAAATCAAGGATTCTTACCAGTTAAATATCTCAATTTTGATAGAGGTGACCTTGACATTTTATACCACATACCATTAAAACAAGATAAGACACATGTGGCCTAGCTTTATAAATCCTTATTGTAATCATGAGGCACTCCAACTTCATTAAAACAGGCTGTTCTTTAAACTCTACTGAATTTCCCAACATAAAATAAAAGATTAGGCAACACAAGGTACAGACCCTATTTTATAGTGTAGCTACTTAGTCTTCATTAAATTTATTCATTAACAAGTCTCATTTTGACAAAATGTTAAAAACTTCCAGTTCATAATTGCTGAAATATATCAAATTTCATTTACAATCTTTTTATCACTCTATGCTACAATTTAATTAAAACAGTTTAAACACGTATTACTGAACAGCTGCCTGATATTACAGAAATAAGAGGGTAGATGAAAATCCGTTTCAAAAATGGAGGTGTGTTTCAAAATTTGAATGATTTTATTTGACACCACCTAAATAAAGGTATTGCAAGTCAACAAAATTTACAGTTTGCTGAAAATGACTTAATTTTAAATTAAGTACTCAAAATTGATAGCTTGAAATATGAAATAATCAAATATAATCATAAATTTATCTAGTTTTTTCCCAAATATGTGTCTCCTTTTTTGTTTCATATGGGGATGAGGGATGTCATTGTTGGTTCAAAAAACATATAAGCAAATATCAAATATCAACGTTTGCACAAGTTCCTCCCAAAAAGCTGTCGCTATTTAAAGCAAACTGGACCAGAAATTCCTGAATTACTAGCTGAAATCCTCCTATAACTCAATCACACCCACACATAACATATGAAAATGTGAGGAAGATGAAAAACAACAATACCAGATAGAATAACGTATATAAAGGATTTTATTCAAAACAAATAGTCCTAAAATTACATACTACGCATATATGATTTATGATATTTTGACCTTTCAAATGTGCAAAATGTAATAATAAATCATTCTCAATTCACCATTTCAAAGAAAGGTAATATCAAATCTCGCTGAATTCACCTTTTTTCAAGTAAAATAGCTGTAGAAATCGTTGAAGTATTTGACAAACGAATGCTGCTCGATGAAACATTTCATTAAATGTATGGATAGAAACTTGTAAGATATGACGTAAGCTTTGAAAAATCCCTCCAGCAAAATCCGAGAGAGAACAATTTGTTTATCTTTCCTGTACGTGTGTAAAACGTCAAAACTATCTTGGAAAATATGATATGATGCATCATTTGTAATGAGTATAACACTACAAAATAAATTCATATCACTTTTAGCTTATCAGTATGCAATGAAAATTAAATTATCAAATCAAAATGAAAATACTGGTGTCAATGAGTTCAATTTCTGTGAAATAAATGAAAATTGATGGGTTCATTCCAAATATATAAATTTATTAAAATTTGATTTTTATTTGATGAAAAATTACAGATTGTCTTGTTTCAAAGCAGAATGTTTTGTTATGATACGTCAAATCATATCTGTCATTAATAAAAAGAAATTACTCTACCATAATTTGATAAGTTAATATTTTAGCACATTTGATTAACATTTAATAATAAAATAGAGTTTATTTCTCATCAAATTCTTTTTAAAGTACAGTTTATAACTAATATAAATGTGATTTGAATTCTTTGAAAAAAAATAATTATTGACAAATTTTCGGAATAATTGTAATGATAACACCCATAACTCTGCGAAAACTAGTTTAATATTTTTGGTTCTTATTTGTATTATAAGATCTGTTTCTGTAGACATGTATCATCTTTCAATTCCAATTATATTAGTTTTTATTTTGCTGGGAAACTGTCCTTCATTTAGAACCAGATACTGAAAACCTAATTTTGTATCGATATCATCATCAAATGTGAAATAATGTTACACGGATGTAGCTTGAAATAAACAAGCCATTTTATTTATATCATTTAATAAATGTTTACCAATACATTCTATTTGATTGGTAATGTATCTGTTACCATGGTAATAACAATCTTATTTTGGTTTATAAGCAGAAAGTCTTTATATAAAGCATTAAATGGACTGGCCTAGATTTGTTTACCTACATATTTTTATATGAATCAATAGAACAAGTTTAGAGTAATATAATCTACCAGTAGTTTTCCATGATTTCAATTCTTTACCAACTTTAATTTTTTGAAAATAAGGTGTGAAAACAGTGTCTCTAGTTTCAAATTTGAAAAAGATCTTGTTTCTACAGCTGTGATGGGTAAACCAATTATTTTTGATGAAATTGTTTCTCTTTTAATATGTGTTAAATTATCAACAAATACCAATGCTAAATAATAACATTTGGTTACACTTTAACATAAACTAAACTTTACTTCATTTTTTAAAAAAAATATGTAAAACACCACAAAGCATGATGACATAGAGTAATAATTTTGTTTTCTGTCTATGTCTAATTTCTTACCTTGTTTAAACAAACACAAAACTGTAATTTATTTTTGCATAAAACATAATCTTAATCATGTCTCATTTCTAAATCAGACCAGCACATTTTACACCATGTGTTATCACCTATGTTTTCATGTTACCGATTATAAAGGCTATAAATAATTCATATTTTCATTATACGGATATTGGCAGTCCACGACCACCATTTCCTAAGGTAAAGTACAGTTAACTTTCGGAGTTAAATTAATACACTCAACTCAAATTAAATTAACTTTAATTCAGCTGCAGCATAAGAAAAGTTTGCACCATTACAGCACAATAAGTAAAATTCTGGGTTTTTCCCGAGGATGAAATTGTCCACATTTCAGAATTCTTTTCAATTTTTTCCCATAAAAAATGGTTAGGATTTGGTTTTTAGGGTCTTTTATTAAGGTAGGTAATATTTAGGGCTAAGGTTAGGTTTAGGGTAAGCAATAGGGTTAGAAATTTGAACATTAGGTTTTGATTAAGTTTTAGGGTTTGGGTACTAAAAAATATAACAACTCCATGTAAAGTCGTCAGGAAAAAACAGGATTCATCTTCTTGCTATTATCCAACATAAAGTCGTCGGGGAAAAAACCCAGGATTCTTCTTCTTGCCATTACAGCAGTCTCATCCAAATGCCAATTTCATTGTACCATGAAAAATTCCAACTGTGTACAGGGCAAGAAATAACATTACCTTTTTGGTAAATAGAGTTGAATGAATCAAATTAACTCTTATTCATCTGGAAAGGACATTCAGTGTACATCAAAGTCTATCATATGGTGATTTTCATCATGTGTTCCTTAATTTCATTTTAAATATGAGTCGGCAACCTTTGATCAACATAAGAAACAGTTTGTCATGGCTACTGTGCAATCATTGACATCATTTTCATTGAAATTTTCATATGAACAATTACACATTATTACATCTAAACATGAAAGTTAATCAAACACGCCATTTACAATGTCACTTTTTAATAAAATATTAAACATTTTTTTTCCTGTATGAAATGTTAATTGAAATTATGAACTCCTATTCAACATAAAAGTGATATAGAAACAACATATTTTATTAGTTTTCTTTCATACTATAATTTGGCTTCAACATCAACCACTCCCAAACCAAATTAAAATAAAGAAACAAAAACACTACAAAACAAAACATAAGAAACAAAAATTAAAAGCACATATTTGATAAACATAACCAAATAATGATTGCTTTATGTGAAAAAAAGCGCTGTGTGTTCCAAAAGGTGACAAACAAACATTTTCCCGTGCACAATATTCACATTCAGAATAGTTTTTTACATATTGTGTAACTCAAAAGTCAAAAATTTAAATTCCAAATTTTCAAATTTCTTGACTTGATGTCCAAATTTTTGACTTCACAAAATAGAATCATAAAGATATCAAACTAAAACCCAAGATCACTACTCATAACAATATTTTTGTTAATTGGTTATGAGCAGGAAACTAACATATTGCTATGAAATCATCTAAGTTTAATATTATAAAGTAAGCAAAAATGCTGACAACTTTGCGTTGTCATGCTTTTCCTTTATCCATTTGTATACCTGACTAATCACATATTAATGAAAGGCCAAAGAACTTTTAAAAAGGTGATTATAACAACATTTCATCAGATGCTGCGGTTAGCCAACTTTATGGGGATTGCCTGTATATTTATAGATTATCCTTCCCATCATTCATTGTAGAAACCTATAATTAATTAGGAAGCATGATTTTGCTTTTAGTCACTCAGTATTTGTCACTTAAAGCCATGCCATAAAACACAGTTGCTTGCTTACCCTGCATCAATCTAACGTCTTATTTCATTTTAATTTCACTGTGTCAAAACATTCATAATGTAGGATATAATGCTCAAAGCTTACTTTTCTTCTTTTTTTTTTTTGGATTATTTCCTATTTTGTTATGTTCTTTTTATAATGGTAATTGAATTAGTCTAAATAAAATACCTCCAAGAAAGTGTGCATAAACAACTAATGAAGTGTCATTTCATTGCATAGATAAGCTTATATTACATACCTAGATCATTCTTACTATTATATTTTGAGTATAAACAAGTCTGTATTTATTCAGAGCAGAAGGGTGATAATGATCAAGGTAAAACATTACTAATGCTTCTTTTCCACTGTAAACTCCTACCTGAATACATTTCATGGAATTTACATCGATTCAAATCAGTTTCTGATTAATTTACTTTATCCATACAGTTAGCATTCATATACCCAGGATAAACTGATTTCTATATTCAACCATCATTTCTAATCTAATTCTTACTGCCGAGACATCTTCAGCACCCACGTCCTTTTCAAAGATGCTTCTACTGTCATCTTCAAAAACTGAATTAAGTTCAAATGCCATGTTTTGTCTTCATCCAGACATGTAAAAATGTTTTAGGT
Source organism: Ophiothrix spiculata (assembly GCA_000969725.1). NCBI lineage: Eukaryota > Metazoa > Echinodermata > Ophiuroidea > Amphilepidida > Ophiotrichidae > Ophiothrix > Ophiothrix spiculata. The sequence continues at coordinate 101,597 of JXSR01S007712.1, forward strand.
AATAGTCACCTGGCTAGCTTAAAAACATCATTAAAGGTAGATGATCCATGTTACAAATCAAACATACATATTTTCCTTATTTGGATGAAGGATACCTAAATACTTGTACCAATTAGCATAACCAAAACATTAGTCTGAAACCAACCCACATAACTGTAATGTTTATGATGCCTATGTTGTTATCAAAAATTGTTAGTAATTTGTAACTATTTAGACCATATCTCTTTAAGGAAACATAATTGCATACAAATTTACAGGGGACACAAAACATTATGAGCTTTAATGCAGTAGCAAAACTTCCAAAGTGATTAGGGAAAGTATTGGGGTCAAAAAAGTGTTAGGTTCATGTACCTTTAATGATATTATCACAACACGACAAGACTATAATATGGATCGCATACTTTATTTCCCCAGTTTCAAATTTAATAGACAACTAAATATTTTCAATTATATAAGCTTGTTATCACTTAATAAAATACATGTATATGATCAAAAGTTTTTAATGTGTTGAAAAACTAAAATTTGACAGGAAAAACAACAACTATAATGCATTGCTAGGTTTACCATCAATTTTTTTTATTCTCACACATTTAAAAATTAATCTCAGAAAAATAAAATAGACCAAAATATCTGCCATCTTTGGGCTACAAAAGTAGTCACATAATAAAAATTGCATTATTTGTAAGCCTGGGTTAGTAATTAAATTTGCCAGTAAATCTAAATGGTTAATACTATATAGTATTCCATTTTGCTACGACACCTCAATTCATGTCTATGATAAGTCTGTAAGTCATACAGCTGTGGTAAACTGGTCTATATATAAATAATTTCCATTCTATTGCACAGTGTCATTTAATTACCATGATTGAAGAGATCTGGTAGATTTGGAAACACTGGCAATACCCTTCATTCAATTATCTAATTGCCTGGTTTATAAAAAGAATAGTATAACACACTGAGAAAATAGGTTTTGCTGTAGTTCTGAACCACTGCAACTTTATTTTTAAAATACTGCATGATATGGCTTGTTGTTAACATTTAATATTTTTAAAACTACTTGATTAAAATATAAATAAACGTATTTAACTTAACTTTCATCTAACATAATATATAACTCAACTACTTTTCATCGAACCAAGTTTAAAGTTAAACAGTATATTTGTAATTTTTTCTTTATCATTATAGCAACATAGTAAATATATATGTTACTGTTAGTGATATAAGATAAGAATGTATAATCGTATGAGGGGTGCTCTGGCAAAATGCGAAGAAAGTCACAAATTTCAAAATTGAGTTTATCAGGGACTGTCTTTTGAAAATTACCAGGCGAGTTGCAAATCACTCTCCTCCAGATTTTTAGGTGAGCTGTTGGGGAGTGATTTGACATAATTTGCAAGGAATTGTATCATTCATATTCTGTCTTGCAATTGTTTATGCCAATGGTGGGTGAGTGAAAAATAGCTCTCCTCAGCTTCATTTAAGGAGAGTGATGGTGAACAATCACTCTCACTTGCCTCAAAAGACAGTACCTGGTTTATGACATAATAAGCTATAATCTCAGCTTTTGAATCAAATATAAAATGTCATACTTTCTTCCCCCATTCGTCATTTAGAGATTGAAATCCAAAGCAATCCACAAAACCAAATTAATGATAATAATGATAATGACGCATCTTTTGAATAATCATGATAATGCTACTAAATTTGTGAACAAATTCTCAGAGTTATGCTGCTTATTATTACACTGACATCAGAAAATTGTTACAATAAGTTCAAAATTCCAAGTTCCAAATGAATGTGCTGCTGGCCAAGTGCAAACTCAATCGGCACTTATTATTGCAATATTACCCATAACAGCTCCCCAATATCGCTTAATCAATGAAGCAATAGGTTAAATATCTTATTCAAGGACTCATTGGCCATAGTGGGATTTAAACCTGGGACCTAATGATTCAGAGTTCTGCACAGTTCCTCTAGACCACACAAGCTTTCTCATTATCTCTCATATTGGTAGAATAATAATGTAGATAATAATTGAAAAAGGGGTTTTCCCTTGCAGGTAGCTAATAAGATAAAATGACATGCGATTTCATTCATCTTTCCTGGAAATTATAATGAACTAAATAGTCATGGTGAACTATATTAAACACATAATTCATAATCAACATTACCTGGATGTTTCCCCATAGTTGCATATTGAATACAACCTTTGCCAAGAGTTGGTGGTTTCACAGCAGATATGTATCCATTACTAGGTGCTAAATCTTCCATAATCTGATATTAATCTATGCTATTCACAGCTTAGCTGTTAACATAATTCCCTTGTCAGAAAACAGTAGCATTGCTGATATTACAGTGTGTTACTTGCCTTTTTTTGTTTTTAGTGAGCGATTGACTTGCAGATCACATAATCATCTTTTCTAGTGCATCTAAGTTGGCTTTCAAGTCTTTTAAATCTAAATATAAGTTTGACAATAACCTATATTCTTTTGAAACAAAGTAAGCACTTGATATTTAGATTACCATAACCTTTGTATCGCACTATGTCACTTAATCACTCAATCATCGAAATCAATGAAAAAAGCAACAGATAATAGTCCACCTCAAATTAAACCAAATCCCAGTTGGCTTTCTGTAAGTACAATGAAATGATCAAACACACTTTGGCTCATAGAGAACAACAGAATGTAGTAGCAATCCAATTCATGAAACACAAAAATAACTGTATAGGTGGTTTATTCTAACCATCTTTCAAATCAGAAAAGTAAATGTCCAATACTTTCCATATCCGATTCTTTAAGTGTACTTTTCTAGCAATCCAATTCTTGAGATACTGAAACAACTGCAAGTGAATGTCCAATGTTTTCTATAGGAGAATGCTTAAGCAGTATCCTGACGATAGTACATCACGTTTGATACTGAACAGTTATTGAACCCCTGCTAAGACCCTAGAAACTCTACAGTGACTCATAAAAACTTCCAGCAAGTCTGTGTACTAACCTACCATATCAATCACTATAAACTGATACAAATATACAACTTGTTTTATGTCTATTCAAATTTACAACCACTCTAAGTTCAGTGACTCTTCTGGTACAGAAGGAAATAACTGAAGTATATACTTACCACCCTAATTGGAAACTTTAGCTCTGAAGGGTAAATACTTTCAGAATCGTACATGTTGCAATTTGATAGCAAACAAATAATATAAAGTGATCAATGCTTCAAACAATTGTTTTTTTATGATACAAAACAAATAAATGGACTTTAGAATAACTGAAGATGGGTTTCTAAATAATAGCACAATACTGTTAATAATGTATAATTCTATTCAAAAAGTTAAATAAACTACAAATATTATTAGCTGCAAAATTGCTATGAACAAACACCCTTCTATCAAATATGGGATTCATGACATGGCTCGTTTGAAGTTATTTGCTTTTGCACAGAATTGCATTATATTTGATGCACAAAGTGTACATTGGATAGCAGGTGAGAGCAGGAAATGCATCACTGGCTTGGCTTGACGTGAAGAACATAAATTGGTGTAAATTTAACCAGAAAACAGGTGACTCCAGCTTAAGCTTAGAAAAACACAAATGAGACAATAATAAAATATTGTATTTTATGATATAGCCTTGGGTCATTGACTGTTTTATGTGTCTTTATTCCGAAGACAAAATGTTTAATTCATAGAGCGGAAATTCTTTATATGTATTTCTTGTTGATATCCTTGAAGACATCTGTTTTTCATAACGTTCTGTCTTATGTTAAAGTATATCTCACACAGTACATAATTCATAATAAGAAACTGTTTTTATATAAACAAATTCTACTCTTTCTGCACTGGTGTGAGTTTAATTTAATAAACAACAGGTTAAAATATTCATCACTAATAGTTTCCAACTTGCAGTCATACCATGTAAACATACCTCATGTGTTTTCAAACATTCTTGTCTCAAAATAAACATATCCATGATTGAAATCAAAATTCATAATCAAAATGTCAGAAACATTCATACCTTTTATACACATTGCAAAAATATTGTACATACAGTCCAGCATCACTGGGCCTAGATGAGATCCCTGAGAAACACTAGTCATGGTTCACTGAACACAAATATTTGTTACACGGTAGTTCCTTTCATTGTTAATTTCAGTATGTGCACAGGAGAGTGTTTGATAGTATGATTTGGTTTTGTTTTCACACTCATTTGACAGTTATGTGGATTGACTTTGCATGCTGAGTACTGATGTATCCATATATAGGGCAAATGCCAATTGGTACATCGCCAGTGGAAGTCCCGTTTCCCAGGTAAAGCAGCATTTGTACAATTAGGTCTGACCAAATCCATCTTGATTAGTATAATTTCTCCTTCCTAACTACATCAAATTGATCTGCCAAAATGGATGACAATGACGATATCAAATATAACCTAGAGAACTCAGTCTGACTGATGTGACTTTTTTCATCTGACAAATCAGACATTAGTAAATGGATAGTGTTTATTTTGTTTTGATATCTCAAGTAAACCTACAAACTGTCTGTTTGTTGCTTTGTAATTCACCACCAATATACCTCTTCCACAAACACTAGTTAAATTTGTCAAAATTTTTTTCCATTATTGCTTCCATGAACTAGCGCCACAAATTTTAATCATACACAATCCAAGTTGAAATCTCAAATTAGTAGTGAGAGCCAAAAGTCACAACATACAACCATGTTGTATTATGCAACATTACATTTAGAATTCCTGTCAA
>JXSR01S007713.1:114310-125463 GCA_000969725.1 Ophiothrix spiculata
ATTAACGTGACCTGCCAATAAAGCTGACTTTGAACCCTAATTATTTGAACAAGGAGAAAGCAAATGCAAATTGGGAACGTGGGTATGAAAATTTGAAGTTTTTCCTTTATAATGTGAGTGAATTGAATTTTTTGCTATTGGTAAAAAATGATGCATTATATGGTATTTTCTATAAAAATCAAAGATTTTGAGCCTTTTTAAACATATGAATTTCAACCCCTACATCAATCTTGTTTTAGAAGATAAAAAGACGCCAGTTTGGTCGATTCCGCTAGCAAAAATATGAAAACTCAGATTGATGAAATTTGGAAAATATATTTTGCCTATAAGACTTTAAAATTGAAGATAAAACAAGGAGAAATAAATACGCTGATGTGGCGTATGAAAGGTACCTAATATTGGCTCTTCATACTTGCCTACAATTTGTATTACGATAACCAGGCACCAAGATTTCGATAACCAGCACCTTTGGCACTACGGGTCATCTGATGCAAGCAGCATGCATGTAACTCAGACCTTGCGATTTGAATGGCTCGCCCTCGCTGTGTTTGAAAAATTTTGCATTTCACGTGAAAATTAATGAATCTGACATGTGTTTTTTTGACTGAAAAGTAACCTTTTGGGTTCTTTTATATAAATTATGTCAAAAATTCGAGAATTTCAGTCGTTACAGTGAATAAATGAAGAAAAATCAACACGCAACGGCAAAAACAAAAAAAGTAGAAATTTACAAAACGACTATGACAGGACTCGAACCCACGATCTCCAGATTTGGAGTCTCATGCGATACCGTTGAGCCACGCGACTGCTTGCTGTCTACCGGACATTTACTAAATAAAAACTGCCTCCTAAACTTAATTGGTTACGCATGCGCACTGATCATCATTTCCGGAAAATGTGTGTGTCTGTGGACTCACATGAGTAATCTTGCTCGAGAAACACAAGCCAAAAAACTTCGTTTTTGGCTTGAGGCAAGCTGTGTTGTACAGCCTATCACATAACTGCCATTTGTGCATAAATAGAAAAATACAAATGGTGCTTTAAAAAAAATGTTTTATTCCATATTCATGACAGGAACCTTTTTGAATTAAATTTATGAAAATCGCACTGTTCAGAGCAGAAAAATCAAACGATATGTTTTGTTTGTTTACATGGTTACCATTTGTAAACATATCTTCAAACATCATTTTTGTGTGACTAACACATTCGCGAAGTGTTTATAATAGGTACATTTATTATAAATATCATTTGTCACACTCAGTTCGTATCTGATAAATATGATCATATTTTGGGATATTGGCTATGTGCACCTATGCGACAGGTTTGATTACACGGCTTGCTTCTGGCTGTGGTACCAATACCACTGCCAGATATTTCGGGTAAGAGTAATCATCTACACCAAATCTGTTTTATCAATATTTATCGTAAGATTTTCGGATGAATAAACACATAAAGGTTCAATCTTTGATTTCAGCGGTACAGTTAAAATATGTACTGATAAGTAATTTTAGCTTAAATTTCGAGACCCAATTTCATCGGTCTTGTTCAAAATAAACACTCCGTTAAATGTCTCGGTATTGGACATACAGTTTAAAAATTCAAACTTGTTAAAATTGTAAAATGTTTTTAAGACTTTCTTTTATATGTTCTGCGTAGAATTTTCTGAAATTCAGACTTCTTTCAGTGATTTAAGTCGATTTTAAAACCTTGTACTCCGCCTTATGAATATTCATATCCTCTGCTAATTTTTCATGCATAAAAGAATATGAACCATTGGACATTCACGGGCGCTGATATCAGACTGTATGAACTTAGAAAATAAACTTGTTATTTAATTGAACAAAAAAGGCTTTGGGGATTTTAAAACTCAAAACCCGAGAAGAGTAATGTCAACTGTGGCAACAGAAGTGATTTTATCACACAAATTTTACCAATCAAAGACATAATTCGTGTACGCCAACAGTTTAATGTTCCCTCAATCTCTTTAATTTTAATTTTATAGTTGAGGTTTCATCAATAGGCATGATAAAGTTGCATATACGTAAATCTAGAATCTAGAAAAAAACTAGAATCGGACTGAATGGCTAGATTCGGGTTGCATAAAATGTACAACGTAAAAAATAGATCATGGAGTAGAGTGGATAACCAAAAAGAACCTTAACCATGTCAAAGTAAATAGAAAACACAGCCCTTTCAGGAATGAGCAAGGAGCTTGTTTCCCAACTCTTAGACCGTCTCTATAGTGCGTCTAGTCAGTAAAACAACCTTACAGAATACATTTAGAATGATTATGATTGTTTATATCTGCAACGAATGGAGTAATGAGTCCATGTAATCTAATCTCAATACAGATCATAGCTCAACCATAAATCTGAGTTTTGTGGATGTTGGTTTCAGATTTGTTTGAGAAGAACACTTGCAGAGATTCATATCAAGAATATGATCCTGAGTATAAAAAATAGATTATAAGGATCACGAGACCGCATTTACGATGAGTAGTTACATATATGCAGCTTGTTTTGCTTACCATCCAGGTACAGCTGCGATTCTTCTGGGGAATAATCCTACGTTGTCGCCACAAGAAGTAACTGATCTTCTCCTGCGTGGAGCAACACGCAACAAAGTAATAGACCCACACTTTCGTTCGCCAAACCGTCTTCTCTATATTGGAAGTAAGCTTAAGGGCACAGTTAACCCCGCATTTTCAGAAATATATTATGCGTTGTAGCTCAGCAACCGATAATTAAATCTATATAAAAGTATACGATTCTAGATGTGGATTTTCAAGTTGAAGACGATGGTTAGGGCAGTTTTGGACCAAATGTATAATTTTTGACCAAAGGTCCAAAAACGTTTGTTCATGGACCACTAAATTTAGAAAAAATAAAAGTTCTCAGAAGCTAAGACCAAAAACAAACCCTGTGATACATGTTAAATGTAAACATGTTGCATCGTATAATTTTTTAAAGATCATGTCCTTAAAATATGTGAAATTCTCAAAATCACTAAAGGCGAAATCTTGTTCAATATGGACGATTAGGTCTTTATATAATCACCGGTTTTATTATCATTAAACTTGACAAATTGGATGTTTGTAATGTCTTTTTTACACCAAAAAGAAAAAAGATCTCTATTCTCTAATAATAAACAGGTATGGTTGTATTTTACATATAAATTCCGTAATTAATATTGTATATTCAAACTATACACATGTCATCAAATCAAATGTTGTATAATTCAGTGGATACTTGCATGTTACGATGTGGATCTGAACCAGACCCTACTCGGGGATGTCAGTGTGACAGTATGTGTTCTCAACTTGGAAACTGTTGTGACGATTACACCTATTTGTGCTGGCAAAACAGTAAGTTTGCTATACTTCATTTTAAGCAAATGGGTAGGGGTAGTTTTTGATCTACCATCGATACCAACTCACAAAAATCGGTCAAGGAGTTACGTAATTATGACGTCATAAAATATTTTCTGATCGGAAAATCGTCATTTGCAACAGAGTCAAAATTTTGTTTTAAAAGTTCTAAATAGTGGATGTTTTATCCGATTTGTTGCCTTTAAATAATGGAGTTGATACTTCTAACATGTCATGTAAGTTTAATATTTCTAAAATGCAGATATTTAAGTTTAATATTTCTAAAATGCAGATATTTTTCAAAATAGTGACAATAATCACCCACCCTTTACTTTGGCTGCCTAGTTTATAAACACTAAATAGGCGGGAATTATGAGGTTTTTCGTGTTCTAAAAGTTGAATTCCATGTTCTTTTCAGTGATAGTTCTAGTAATAAAAATATCAATTTAGCGGGGTTTTAAGGATTGTTTTCCGGAGTTTCAGTAACCTGACCAGGTGTTCTGACTACATTATTCTGACCACTTGTTATATACGCCTGTGTAGAATTTGGCGTATAAAATTGAATACGCCAGAATAAGAACATCATATTGTCACATTTGACCTTGTAGTTGACTTGTTTAGACATTGTTAGATAATAGTTATAGTACATAGTTGCTATACTTGCCATAACAAGAACATCCCAACTCCATGAGCTCCTCTCTGAAACTATATGCTAGGAAAATTATCTAACAATGTCTAACAAAGTCAACTACAAGGTCAAATGTGACACTATGATTAGGATAAAGACATGGAAATGCTTTATAGTGATTTGAAAGCATTTTCAGAGATTTATATGCATTTATAATTTAAATAACTTAACAGAAGGGAGCTATTGGAGTTGGTATGTTCTTATTCTGGCGTATTCAATTTCAATTTAGGCTTCACTGTGTGTAGAAAAGACCGTCTTGACAGGCTAAAGGTCAGATTCCTTTTATCTGTTTGCGGCGCGGCTGTGGTGCGTTTTGCACGGTAAGGGTACTGATCCGCATAATTTAAAGCACATGATTATGAATGATAACAGGTTGAAGTTGAGATTCAATGCCACTACCAGTACCCTTACAGCGCAAAACGCACCGCAACCGCACTGCAAACGGATAAAAGTCTTTAATCACATAATCACAGGACAACGATAAGTCAAAACATATACTCCGGCGTATAGTTTGGCGTATAATATTTCTATTTATCATTGTGTTTGAACTTGACACGCAAGTATTCCAAATAAATTATACTCGTTACATTTATGTATAACTGTTGTTTTATTTATTGTCTTCTCATTTATAAAGCAAGTGACAATTATCATGTTTCTATTCATCTAAAGTTTAATCTTGATATTGAACTAATGATTTTATTGCCAAGACGCGTTTTTGATAAATAACTTTTCTTGATCATTCCTGAGTGACACACTGACTACATACACCACGAGTAAACCGTGAATAACTTTTCTCGTTGATTATTATAGGTCCAACATGCAGTGGACGATGCGGCGATGTGCCTGATGCAGTGACATTTCCGTGTCAATGTGATGATGCCTGTGGTACTCGGGAAGACTGCTGCCAGGACTATGTCATCGAATGTCAATGTAAGTGAGGACCACAGAAAAACACATCATACATGACTCACCAGGTATATACTATATGCAGAGCCCCAAGAAGGAGCATTTGCATAGGGGACCAACGGCTTAACGTGACTATCCGAACCACAGAGCAATTAGAGTAAAGTTTCTTGCCCAATGAAACAAGGAGACGTAAACCGCCTTGCCCGGGGCTCGAACCCACTACCTCTGTATTACGAGACCCGTGCTCTAACCGCTCGGCCACACTCATAATATCAACATTATTGGGTCAATTTAGTTCAAGTATTAATGGAGAGTATTCATGTTACATGCACAGTTGCACACATAAAATACTCGTAGAAATACATAAACACATTAGGGGGATTTTTAGGGCGCTATCCCATATGCAGATAATGATGTACTAGATTAATGGTGAAACAAATACCGTTATCAAATATAATGTATCTTGGTAAGGAATGGTGAGTCATTAGACTCTCATAAGGCGAGACTCGCAGCGTCGAGCCTTATGAGAGTCTAATGACAAGCCATCCCATATCATGATACATTATATCTGATAATGTATACCATGATACATTATATCTGATCTCTGTTGAACCGTTTATCTGACATACACAGCGAGCAGAGGTATACTATTTGAAATTCCATTTAAAACATAAAACATTTTAATTTCAAAATATCTAACAAGTAAAATATCCATAATGATTTAATTTTAAAACACTAGTTACTGTCTCTGGTGATATCTTGTGATTGTGCTAAAGCCTACGCTAAAAAAGATAGAACAATTGAAAGACGATTGAAGCTCCGGGAGCATGTTTAAATATTGTCTGTAAAATGGCATTGATAAAGAAGCAAGTAACTAGATGTATCTAATACATGCTCCGGTATCTAATATATGCTTCTGGAGAAGTTATACCCAAATTGGTAAAAGGCATCGGGCTGATTCGGAAAACTATAGTTCTGAGAAAATCGAGTTTAAAGTTTTTGTACTTAGTAAATCTTGAATGGAGAGAGGATTTTTAGCTTGGTTTTTAATACATTTTCTTATGTTTTGGATATTGGAACCTGATTAATATGATAGAATACACTTCAATGATAACCTTTCTGATGAAATTATAAATTCGACCTTGGACGTGATTTTTGACTATGCTTAGCCCGTATCTCGTAATGTACTATGCCGGTATTAAAGTACCTTTCGATATGACGATCCACATTTAAACATGCTCCCGGAGCATGTATTAGACACATCTAGTTACTTGCTTCTTTATCAATGCCATTTTGCAAGACAATATCTAAACATGCTCCCGGAGCATGTATTAGATACTGCTCCGAGAGCAGCTGCTCCAGGAGCATAATTTCGAACCAAAATCTCACAAAAGCTGAGTGAACACTTTATTTTTTTTATCGAGAGCTCTATGCTTCACCTGTAGCACCGCAAACGATATATTTGTCGTGTTGTATTCTTATACCTTCATGCACAATTAGTACATTTTTTTTTTCATTTTGACATTTGTTTCAGCCAAGCTTTCGTGTGATAGTACTCACTATCATCCGCAGCTATACTTGACCCCATACGCCCTTAGAGACGCACCAAAGGACATAACTTGCAGAACAGTGATTACGATACCAGACGGGAATGAGAATAATGCAGTATTTATCCAATTCAGATTCCATAATCCATTTGGAAGTTTTGAGCCTCATCAAGGTGCCTGCAATGCAATATCGACAGTCTTACCATTTATGATGGTGATTCAGAGAGCAGTCCAGTGATTTTTACTGTCTGTGGTCGTGAGGCGCCTCTACAATTAATAACAAAGGGACACAGTGCGACGACTGTTCTACGTACTGATTCCGTTGACGACCAAATATCTGGATATGGATATGATGTCTATTTTGTCCAAGGTAAATTGGTGTATCTTTACACAATCCGCGATATATAGACGCTATGCATGTGACGTGTAATACTATGAATATGGTGGATTGCGCAAATGCATTCAATTGTATGGCAAGCCACAGCAGACAAAACCCCTATGAGTTTTTAACCACCCCCACGAGTTCACAGCAATACACCACGAGTTTGCAGCAATACACCACGAGTTTGCAGCAGTACACTTCGAGTTTGCAGAGATTCACTACGAGTTTGCATCAATACACTACGAGTTTGTAGCAATACACCTCGAGTTAACAGCAATACACCACGAGTTTGCAGCAATGCACCTTGAGTTTGCATCAATACAATACACGTGATACAACAATCCTCTGAAAGAAGAGAAAATAGCGTGTGTATCCCATCATGCATTTCAACCTATGGGAAATTTTGTACAGGAAGTCATTTGAGTAGTTTAGTGATGGAAAATGCAAGATTACAACGAATAACTTTGATTTACGGGCATTTCATCACTAACTACTCACATACAGATGCTATGGGTTAGAGTCCTGAGCGCGGCGGTTTCATCTTCTTGTTTCCTTGGGCAAGAAACTTTGCTCTACTTGGTCCGTGGTTCGTAAGTCACGTTAAGCCGTTGGTCCCCTGTACGAACAGAGTCCTTCATATCATATCATATCATATCATATCATTTTATTCGCCAGGTACATATAAATATTGCACAATTACACAAATATAACACTTCAAGAACTTTACACAAGGCATATGATTACACACAAGTAAGATTTACATTAAAATACATAATAAAATTATTAAAAGCCAGGAAATGCACATTGGATTCTGAAAAGACCAGATTTGTAAAGTCATATGCAAGAAAAAAAAGATAAATAAAATGGGATATACGTCATGCAAATACAGTGTATAATTGATTGATTGATTGACTGGACATTTTCCCATACAAACAATCCAATAGGAAGCAATGCATGATGGGATATTTTCTTCCAGCTGAAGGGATCGTCGACAAATACCGAAAAGTATTACGGGAAGGTTCTGATTTCTTCTTTTAACTCGAGGTATAATGCTGTAAACCCGTAGTGTATTGATGCAAATTCAAGGTGCTTTGCTGTAAACTCGTAGTGTATTTATGTAAACTCAAGGTGCATTGCTGCAAACTCGTGGTGTCTCGCTGTAAACTCGTAGTGTATTGATGCAAACTTGCGGTGTATTGCTGCAAACTCAAGGTGCATTGCTGTAAACTCGTAATTTACTGATGCAAACTCGTAGCATATTGCTACAAACTCATGGTGTGTAGTAAACTCATGGTATATCTCTGCAAACTCGAGGTGTACTGCTGTCAACTCGCGGTGTATTGCTGTAAACTCGAGGTGTATTGCTGCAAGCTCGTGATGTATTGCTACAAAACCATGGTGTAATGATGTGAACTCGTGAGGGTGGTTAAAAACAGGTTTTGTCTGCTGTGGCTTGCCATACAATTGGAGTGTTACCATTACTAAACACACCATATTGTCCCACCAAATAAAATGCACCGTTATCAGTAGGTTAATAACTACACCGCCCTGGAAGCTTCTCCCGGTATTTCTCTAGACCTGCTAATTGGTCCAATATTCTTTTGCTTTCTTCTATCGATTCATGACCCTTGCCCTGGGAATGATCGGAACCCAAGGGGGAACTCGCACTTCCAACTCTGCAATTATGTAGGCCTATAATTATATAGTCCTGATTGTACCATTGTTTTATCCCCGGGGGTTTTATCCTGGGACCACAAAACCTATAGTTTCAATACATTTTTTTTTTATTTCGTGATTTAAAACAATGGCATATTAAATGTTATAATAGGCATAGGCCTATCATTGTACTGAAAAGAAATGGTCCAAATTTGACTCATGATGTTGCATTTTCTTTTCTTTCGAATATTATGATACCATTTATTTATTTATTTTAGAGACTATATTTTAGTCGTATCAATACATGTTTCCCATCATTGTACCATGTCTAGAACTTGTCTTGTTGTTATTTTTATTACAACTTTGTTTGAGATAATATCATCCATTAATCATTGTTAATAATGATTATACAATCTTCGACTGAGTATTTTGCTGACAGCCCGATTGGCAATACAATGAAAAAGATGTATACCCCCTTGCCTGTTTAGGCTATGCTTAATTACGGATGCGTGAAATTGCATGATTATGATGTTAATGGATTTCACGAGTTAGAATTTTCAAAATCGAAGGCTTTCGTGCCTAGCATGGTACTGACGGTACTGATGATATTATTATCATAAGTCTGTGTAAGAATATAGGCGTGACATAAGGTCAAATGATTTTGCAAAATACTATTAATTATAATACGAGAAGAAGTGAGTCTACACTCTTAGAAAGGAAGTAACTCTTAGAAAGGAAGTATCAAATATGAGACAAAAAGGATCAATTTTGATCCTTTTTAGGTATCAAATATGAGCTAATCCTTTCCGTATCAAAGTTAACCAGAAATACGGATCAAAACTTTGATATTTTAATCAAAAAGGATCAGAATAAAATGATCCTAACAAAGGATCAAAAAGGATCCTGGTGAATTTGATCCTGGTGAAAGTATCAAAACGATCCACGTTGGATCAAAAGTGATCCTTAAAGGATCAAAATAAAATGATCAAGAGTGTAGACGAAAAGGGCCGATCAGGACACGCGGTGAAATTGGGTGAGTAATCGAAAAATACCGAGTGGACAGATTCTTTTTGGTAGAATAATCCTCAAATTTCGGCCTGTGCAACATAAAATTAATGGTTTGATTTGAAAACAGACATCGTATTCTACCCAATACTTGAATAATTAAAATGTTGCACAGGACAGATTTTGAGATTTTTTCGGATAATTTTGCCATAGAGAACTTAGGAAATGGCGAAAGGATTGAAGTAAAGTGAATGAAAATAAAATTCCACCTTTAAAAAGTGACATTATCTTTTCAGCTTCTTATCCGTGAAATATTTAATTTAAAGTTCTACAAACTTAATTCTGTCATTTTTTCAGTATGTAATGCTTTAGTTTGTTCGTGAAAAAATAAAAAATGAAAAATGCATCCGTCGGAATTTTCCGTAATTGAAACCGGAAGTAGCTTCAGCATGACAAAACTTGCCTAAAATATAGCATTAAACACCGCGAAAAACGTTTCTAGTTATTAACCTTCCAGGGCGGTGTAGTTCAATCGATAAAAGCATGCATGCCTCTATAAAGGTTTGGAAAAAACAGAAACGATTGAATGTCATTTGTTATGGAAATTGTTGATTTATTCGTATAATATGGCTAAAAAAGGATGCGAGATATTTGCAAAACGAATGATATTTAATTGATGAGGAATGCAGCACATTATGTACGTATTTATTTATCGACGGTGTGAAAGTAATCGTAGTCCCCCTGAAAGGGTAGTCCACCTTCCATAGACAATAACTGAATAAAGCGTGAAACTAATGCTGCATGATAGTTGTTAGCCTATTCTTTACTGTACAACCCGGACAATAAGAACGGGGGACTTATATTCCTGCTACAACGGACTAAGTATACTTTAGGTCCAACATTTTACGGTCATCAGAATAAGTGGGACACTGGCGGGACAAATATCAAAATATCGGGACGATATTTTACTACTTTTACTGTCCCGAGATTACTGTCCCATAAATTGTTAGTCAAAATAAGCCAATTTTAGCACAAATATCAATGTTAATATCAATATTGATTTTTGGCTGAAAATAGCAAAAATTTTCGCGCATTTTTATGGTATATATATCGGGACGAAATATGTGTTTGCCCCCCTTGGCTTACATGCCTTCGGAAGGCCCTGTTTCAAATCCAAAATTGACTTTCAAATTATATCAAAAATACAAAATTTATAAAATAATCGATGGCAAATAATGATATAAGTATATGTTTAAAATCTACCATGGAGCCTGTAACGATTCACTTCTCAACAGAAGAACACCTAATCAATGGTTTGTACTGAATTTGGTCCCATTGCCTCTAGATAAAAAACAATTGTTTTCTCCTTTTTACATAACTTTTCATCGGTAAATAATTTTAATATTTTTGTCATAAATGAGTCATCTTCTGTTCGACGGTGAAAAGCAAAACAAACTAGAACTTTCCTGTCACTAAAGTGACAGATACTCTGTCTCTTTTTGTATGTGGAATAATTCTGCTATCTTGAACTTGGCAAATATTTATTTTTCATGATTTTAGAAAAAAATGATCTTTGATCCCCTTTTGAAGCCCTTAACCCTC